>JACXGJ010001134.1:0-92774 GCA_016801105.1 Esox niger | reverse complement strand
AACACACAAAGACAAAGGGAGCAGAGGGAACATATATACTGAGGGGAATGACTAAATGATGATCAGGTGCGCTAAACGAGACAACAGGTGCAATGAGTTGATGAGATGGGGCGATGGTGTCAGAAGGTTGGTGACGTCGAACGCCGAAGCCCGCCTCCTGCAGGGGGAGGATGGTCAGTAGATGGCGTATTCGTCACAGGGAAAAGGCCATCAGATGGCACTGCATTAAAAACAGACACAATTCTTTTGTAGACATCACTGCATGGGCTCAGAAACACTTCTGAAAACCATTGTCTGTGAAAACAGTTTTTTTCTGCATCCACAAATGCAAGTTAATACTCTACAATGCAAATAAACCATATATAAACAATAAATAGCCCGCCATCTCTGGGCCCTGGCTCATTTTAGACTGAGGCGAAGTGGAAAACTATCATGTGGTCTGATTAATCTAAATTTCAGATTGTTTTGGGAATCATAGACGCCGCGTCCTACGGGCAAAAGAGGAGAGGGACCATCTGGCTTGTTATCAGTGCACAGTTTTAAAGCCAGCATCCGTGATGGTATGGGGGTGCATTAGTGCATATGGCATGGGTGACTTGCACATCTGTGAAAGCACCATTAATGATGAACTATATTTAGAGATTTTAAAGCAACATATGCTGCCATCCAGACAATGTCTTTTTCAGGGAAGGCCTATACTGGATTTAGTGCCAAAGATTTAGTGCCAAAGATTTTGCTTATTTCAACCTTACTGCTAACAATACGATACAATGACCACTAAAACCATACAACAGGAAGAGTAATGAAAACAATTTGCAAAAACTAAACAAATTGAATGTAACTTCAATGTTTATTGTATAGTAAAACAGGCTATTACAATATCCAAAAATATCCAAAGGATATTTGCAGGAATAAATACATAATGATCTATATGTCATTGTGGCAGTAAAGGGGAAAAACATTAAACCATCTTCACTTTTAGTTTTCAGATAATAATATTCACATATGCTCTTTCTTGCTTACATACTCTTACATATATATGCAGCTGAAATATATCATTCTGTGGAAGTTTACAAATAATAGAATTTCCTAACAGGGATTTCCTTATCTTTGGCCTCCACCTGTGAAACAAAGTTGCTATAACTTTTTCTGGATAGAACGCCCACTGCTGAAATATACTGTACTTAAGTTTGAAGGAATACAATCAAATTGATGAAGCCAAAAGGTTGCTTTACCGATTATTTGTAGGGGTTGAATACTTCTGTTCCATTTTTCTACTTACAAATGTTTCCTTACAATACTTAAGTTTCCTTGCAGTAATTGAGTTTAAGTGTTTGAAAAGAGCATATAAGAACAGAAAGTGAAATCAGTCTACCATTTATAATCCAGCATAATAAGAGAATCAAGTTCTTAGCTACCCTGGAAGAAAGGGAATTGAAAAATGTTCTAATTGAATGCTGATTTCATATGTTCTCCAGACACAAGTATTTGTGTTTCTATTCAAAACATGTTAATGTGGTGGATCTGTTGAAGTTCAATATTTACAGAGTATCTTTCCTTTTTCTTGCGTATTTTGTTTCTACTTATTCCTTGCTTGACATGAGAAAGAGAGCAACTGGCAACTATCCTGTGCTGCTTTCCTCAGACAGACATCTTGCTACCTTTTCATATAAAAAATATTAAGAGACAGCTGCACCTTTTTCTTTCTTTTCCAAAAAAGTTGAAAGTAAAGTTTCAATTTGCAGTGGTCTCGTAATTACAACTCTTCTATTCCTCATTCCTTTTCAACTTTTTTTGAAAGGAAAGAAAAAGGTGCAACTGTCTTTTAATTTTTTCCGGAGCTGTATTGTCAGGTATGGCGAAGTGTATGAAGCTAAATCTACCTTGTGGTGTGCTACCACATTCCTCCAAGCCTCCTCTAGCATGACAGGTTTTCTTCAGCAATACTCTGTTAGATGAATTAAATCAGCTCCTTAATGTCCCTTTTTTCACATGTTTTCTAGCCTGGGAGTGTTTCTGCAAGTGTATATTTCTCATTCCCTCACTTCAACTTCCACTGTACCTCATAAATGCTGACAATTCTAGTACGCAGAGCATGATGCTTTTATTACTACTAAAACGTAGTGGACAGTGCGTGTTATATACCAACCTCTTCAGTACACACACTGACAAAAGTGTCCAATCAATGCTGGCACTCCAATTAGCCCCAGTACACTACTTGCCATTAGCGGCTACCGAGAAAGCCTCACAAATTACAATTTCGTACATTACAAACCGCCAGTGAATAATCTCCATGAATACATTTAAATTGCAGTAATTGTGTGCAATTGCACCTCCCTGTGAACTGACCCTTATAAATGACTAATCCACTCACAAACCATAGAAGAGAAACCAATATTGTAGTTTGTCATAACGGTGATTAAGAACAAGAATATATTTTCAGTCCTGACATTGGTTATAATGATTTCATTTAGTGCTTAGAATTGAAACAGTAACTATTTATAATTCACTATTAACATCAATGACAATCACTCCAGTGAACTACTGCCTCCTCTCTGCTTGTAAGATTCTGCACCTATCTACCTTCCTCATGCGAGCTTGTTTGTAGCAACCATACAGTATTGCCACATTGTGTTTCCTATTTGAAGGAGAACAGAGCCCTATATTGCTAGACAGGTTAAAGGAGAAAGTGAAGTTCATACTGGGGATAATTATTCCAACCAAACCCCTGACCTTTAAGTCAGGTACATTTCTATGGCAAAATATCTTTCTGAATTTAGCGGAATGAGTTAGCCCTGAATGAAACGACTAAGCCATCATTTAGGACAATTGAAATCAGACACCCTCTGAGGAAACCAGAAGGGGGTCAATGTAACAGAATTTGTCTCTTCATTCTTATTGTTTCTTACTGTTGAGAACTTGCAGGGCCCCAGCAGGGACTTAGAAAGCCCATTAACATGTGTGCTTGCATTATTGTGTATAGAAAATGAAGTAGCCACACAAAGCTCATGTGTAGCTTAGTAGACAGGGCAGATGTCTCTGCATCTAAGGGCTGCGGGTTTGCGGCAAGGTCCAATCCATACTTGGTATTTTATAAAAAGATGCTACTCGTTTAATACAACACTGTACTTTATTTACTTCTTAACAGGTATATAACTCAACATGTACATGCATATCTATAGGGATCTGATTGAGATTAAATGGTTACTAGGCTGATATGGAGGATTATCATTACTAATGAATGCATTTTCTTTTTACACTATGCTATTAAATGCAACACTCACGCTTTTCACGCACAAGAAAACAACAATCATGGAAAGCCTGGTTATGAGTGTCACTTGACTTCTCATTTTGGAAAATACATACATTCGGTTGTTTTTACTTTTAGCATAGATGAAAAGATGCATTTATGAGGGATTATTGAACGCTTTCAATTAAATGTAAATGAGAGTTGTAATTTGAATGTTATTTATTGCAATAACAAAACATAAGTTATGATTTTATATTTTATTCTGTCCTAATGATTTCAAGGTTTTGCCTTGGTAACTCATTGCAAGGGGATCTGATGAAAATAATCAATGCGATGAGATCAAAGAGTTTTGAAAATTATTTAGACAGTTTTGGGCTGTGGTATTTTTTTAATAGAACACTGTTAAATGGCAAATGTCTATTAAAGACAAATTGCAAGGTGTTCAGCTGGTCTGAACTGTTCTCTCTATCCTGGAGATGCTCACGCTCACTGTTGGAAATAACATGTCCCCAATTCAAGACAAAGAACCAGCAAAACTCCGCTCTGCTGTAACTCTGACAGCCATCGAGATATCTAGATAAAAAAAAATGTGATGATATAACATGCATGTAATTTAGATTTGATTTAAGTCAAATTAATTGTGATTGAACAGTACGAGTATAGTTAAATAAAATGCATCTAACCTGATGTGCGAATATAAGTGGGCAGGAAATTTACAAGCATTATGTATAGATGTGCAATGAAGGCAACTACAGTGCAAAATGGCAATTCTAAATGAGCAATGAAGGCAAATAGGGGAGGGCAGAAAATGTAAACATTTACAAAAATGTGTGTGCAAGTGGGAATGAATAGTTGTGCAACTTTTTCTGGATAGAACCCCCACTGCGCTAAACGAGACAACAGGTGTGATGAGTTGATGAGATGGGCGGTGGTGTCAGAAGGCCGGTGACATCAAGCGCTGAAGCCTGCCCCCTGTAGGGGGAGGATGGGCAGCAGATGGCACAGTTGTCACAAGTCATGATCCGCCACTGGTCCAGTTAACTGATTATTCCATTCTCGGTCTCTCACCATAGCAGGTCTGGTTAAATGCATGGGTGGTTTGACCAAATTGTTTAGGTAATGATTTATGAATGGGCTGAATGGTGTGCTTGTGTTTAACTCATGCTTGAACAACTATGTCGGTTCTGTAACACGGTGGAAGCAAGGGTGAAGAGAAACTAGCATTTGAACGTGATGTGCTGGGGCGAAACACAGGTACACCGCTTGCGCCCAAACATTATGACACAAGCATATGTGCTACATGACTTTGGGCCAAAACAATCTATACATACTGTGAGGGGAAAAAAGTATTTGATTGATTGTGATTTCGTACGTTTGCCCACTGAGAAGGAAATTAACAGTCTATAATTTTAATGGTAGGTTGATTTGAACCGTGAGAGACAGAACAACAGCAAAATAATCCAGAAATGTCAAAATGTTATACATTCATTTGCATTTTAATGAGGGAAATAAGTAGAAACACTAAACAGTTACTTCAATACTTATATTAATAAGAACAAAACATGCTACTGCATTTAAATGAAATCGGTTTGTATGTGCTACCATTGCAAACTTGATAGATATTGAAGTTGGTTCTAGTTGTTTGGGCCTTTCTCACATGAGCTTATGAGCAAAACTGTAAAATGTACAAATAACTGATCAGAGAATAGTGTAAATAAGTGTGGTTGGCCCTTTAGCTCATATTAAACCTGAGGAACGCCAACCTGGTCACATTGAAATACATCAATTATTATACATCAATCAATGTCGTCTGAAATGTTACGTTAGGTTACATTCCATTGCGCTACCAAAAAGTATAATACATTACAAATGGGCTGAAACGTAAAAATTTTATGAATGCTAGACAAATGTATGCTATGTTATGAAAGCTACTAAATCATATAATATATTACCAATTTACACAAAACATCCAGGCCGTGTCTCGAATCAGCAACATTCAGGCTTACAGTCAGGTATCCTACCCACTGCACCATACAAACATATTTGACCCAGGCAGATGGCATTACCAAGGTTGCTACAATATGTAATAAATGCATTTTAACGTTTCAGTTAACGTTAGGTATCACAGAATTGGGGTTAAGGTTAGGCTTCAGGTTTGAGTTAAGGTTAGGTATCACAGCATTAGGGTTAGGTTAAAGTTAAGGTCTAGGTTATGGTTGGAAAACAAATCATTTGTAACAAATTGGAGCGACTTGGTAACCTCACTACTCACCACCCCTAAGAGGAAATTGCTATTTGGTTCAGTGGGTAGTGCATCCATCTGCAGAGCTGAAAGGTGTGGGTTTAAAACATGTTATTATTTTTTCTGGTTTATTATTCTAATGTTGCTTCACCTATTGTTACAAATTTGTCTGTCAAAGATATTTGTTAAATAGTTTACATATTCCAATGAGATCAGGTTGGGAATTCTCATGGCTTTATTGTGTTATTCATCGATGTCATTACACCTCTAATAACTTGTTAGTTCCCTGTGAGAAAGACCCATTTATCTACGCTGGCAGGCCCTGGCAAATCCTAGTGCTATGTCAGAACTCTGTCCATGGGAAATCATGTCTAATAAAATTAAGAGACTTTGGAAATTGCCAGAGCAAAAGGCCACCATCCGTAATCCCCCTCATTACTTTCACACCTGCAGACTGCCACCTGCTCCCCAACACCTCAGGCTGCAGGGAGAGGACTGGCATGGCAGCTTTGGTGGCTCTGAACAAATATGGAGCAAAGTCACAATGAGACACCCAGTCACCCATGAATTAATACATGCTTTTGTATTATGTTCTATTGTACCAGACTATGGAAATCAGTGTCCTTCCGTCTTCAACTGTAATTCGGTCAGTCTGTTTGTCAGCTGGTCTTATGTTTTTCTCCACCCATCTTTAATAAGTCTTTGGTTTATGGCAGTTATCATTCAGTAGTATCGACAGTGCAGCAACTGTTCAACCCTGATTATACACAAAATTAACAGGCTGTATAATTGCACAATATTTTCGCTGAAGCATTAGATTCTGTACATATTCCCTCTCTCAACTGCTTTCTCTCTTTGTAATTTCCCTTGCTTTCTATCTTTTCTTTATTCCAATGCAAAAAATATCCCTACAGAGCCTAATCACAAGTTTCCTATATTTTAGTAATAAATGGCCCAAGTCTCTTTATCTTTTGGTGATGGATTCCCTAGTGGGTGATGAGTGACTGATCTTTTTAGTTCTATCACTCCTGAAATGCATAAACAATCATCTAGATTCCATCTGTACCATCTGCCCACAGACCAGAGCACAACAACACATCAACAGAACCATGCGGAAGTAATGCTATTGCATATTAAGGACATAATGTGTCTCCAGAATTTGTCTTAGAATGTCTCTTTTTCAAAGTAATTTCTTGCAGCAAGACAACATTACATGTTCCCACTGGATTTCTGACCTGAAATCAGCTTGGAAAAATCAGCTTTATTTGAATAATAAACATATGAACCAGGTCATGATCATTTTTTTATTGCCAGAGGTTTTCAATGGATCAAGATAATAGCAATATGTTTGGTAGTAAGCTAATAGCACTGGAGATATGTTGATATTGAACATAATTGCAGTGGTGATGTGTTGATACTGAAAGTAGTCATTTTTAGGTTGGATCAACTAACCAACTTTCAATAAAGTCAATAAAAATGTGTTTATGTTGAATGTAAACCCTTGAAACAAGCAGTCAGAACATCTGATCATGAAACGAAAGGTTGGGAGATTGAAACTGCAAGTGTGTAGATCTAATCATATTCGTATCTGTAATCGTATCCATTTGTCACACGTGATACACATAATGCCGGTATAACCTATGCTTCAATTCCTCTCCGCCGAGCAACAAGTGGAATGAGTAAACTCTGCTTGTATATTATATACATTACTTTTTTCAATCCTTGTGGATTACAACATTTTTGTAGTAAATGTTGTATGTTGAATTTTGCTATGATTAAAACAAGGCCGAGCCGTTGAATGAAATGCAGGCACAGATGCAGAATAGGTTCTGAATAATAGGGTAACTTGGGGAAAAATTACCCCCTTAAGGGAAATCTGTATTTTCTGACTGAAAAAGCAGTCTATTGTCAAACAAAAACATTTAGAAAAAAACATTTTGGGCAGAATTTTTCTATTTTATTGCCAAACTGTGTAAATGAGGCTTTTTCCCCACTCTAGAGGAAAAATGCACCTCCCTATGTGGTAAAACAATTATGATTTTACCTTCAATTATGACCATCCATATTTTCTGTCAAATTCATTCTATCAATGTAGTATATTCCATTGAAAATTATTCTATCCTCAGAGCAGTATTTAAGCAAGTTAACAAAACCAATTTTAACCATAATATTGCATATTAAAATATCCAAAACGCTATGTATAACAAGTACTTTTGATTACTATTTTTTATATTTTTTGTCAGCTGAGTGAAACTATTGTGTTAGAAACATTGAATGATTAACATTGAGCAATTTATTCAATGTCATAAGAATTGATTAGTTGCTTGCTACTCAAAAATGATCAATACAAGCAAGTACCTTTGCTACTGTTGCCCAGATTGTGTTTGGTCAGTGTCCGCACATACAGTATACTAATTGCCATGGGAAACCTCATGTAGACGTGACCTCCATGGCTCAAATGTAAATTTGAGGTCAGACTCTGTCTTGCAAACCATCATCTTGCCAATGAAAAATATATTAAAACAATTCCCTGCCAAAGCTATTTCATTTCATGGCATTAGAATGTTATTTTTTTCATGGCATAACAATGTCCTTTTTTCTTTCATTTGTGAATGACATTGATACAATAACTATTAATAAAGGTGACTAACTATATCATCTAACTATATCATCAAGTGAAAAGATGAGAGAATCGTCGAATCTACCAGAAATAGTCGCAATATTGTATAACCGTAAACTAAATAAAATCAATAAATGTCGTTGCTCTCAATAGATTAAACTCAGGACTTCCACGTGAGAGGCACTTTCTTTAACCACTACGCCACAGCATTTCACGGTCGAGCAGTCGCTAGACTCCATTGAGCATTGTGTTAAACTGACTATTGTTTCTTATTAAATTGACCTCCACCATAGCATCTATGAACTATATGGCTTTTGCCAATGGCCGTTTTAACAGCTTATTAGCCAGTAATAGGCTTACTAGTATCTACTAACTTCCTAGGAATAATCATAAGAATTGAGCAAGTGAAACTGAATATAACTTTTCCATGTTAGAAACAGTCGCAATATAACTGTATACAGGTTTAGTTAAGGCTTACTACAACCTACGTACTGTATTTTGTAGCCAGCAAATGTGTTTGTCACTCACTCAGTCGCTTAGTCTGTAAGAGACATTTGCTCATTTTGGCCAACTCTGCTTACGTGGTCCGGAAAAAATAAATGTTGATGATCTAATCAACATAGTATCCAGCGTACATCGACCTTCAACAACATAAGCTAGCCAGAAAGAATAAATACAGTTTATGAAGGAAAAGTAAATAATCCAAACAAATTTTGATAGCAATTAATTTCTGTGCAATGCATATACTACTAAAGAGCCTTGCTTGTCTGACTGCTGCTTCCATTTTAATCATGCCGATTTTTTTAATTCACACAACATAAATGCTAATTGTGGATGATATTAAATAGATTTAGTATATAGGACCTAGATATTAAAGTGATTGAACTTCCTAGATAGTTATTGAATTTGTACAAAAGTAAACTGGAGGCAGCAAATAATGTCTTTACTTTACAATCTGGTTTCTATTTATTTGACTACCAAGCAAACAAATATTTTCTTGAATTGCATCAGTCTATTCTGCCAAAAATAGGTCTACTCTGTCATGGAATGCTTAGAAAAATATAGCCTGTTTTAAAAGCTAATATCAAGTTAGCAAATAAATATTGTTCTATTTGAAGTATTTAAAGTATGTTACAATTTAGAGACCATGTTTTATTTTAGTCAGGCTTCATTACATACTGTAAATAATTCAATAAGTAGAGTGTAGTTAGCATTTGTGTTTGGTAATTATGTAAAACATGTTTTATTTTCTATGGTGGTGGGCCACTGTGGTACAGACATTAAACAACATTTTTATTGTCAGGATCTAATATGAAAATCTTTAATTGTATGTAGGGCGATATTGAACACCATATACAGTGGAGCAAAAAAGTATTTAGTCAGCCACCAATTGTGCAAGTTCTCCCACTTAAAAAGATGAGAGAGGCCAGTAATTTTCCTCATAGGCACACTTCAACTATGAGAGACAAAATGAGAAAAAAGAATCCAGAAAATCTGATTCTAGGATTCTCTATGAATTTATTGGTAAATTATGGTGGAAAATACGTATTTAGTCAATAACAAAAGTTCATCTCAATACTTTGTTATATACCCTTTGTTGGCAATGACAGAGGTCAAACGTTTTCTGTAAGTCTTCACAAGGTTTTCACACACTGTTGCTGGTATTTTGGCCCATTCCCCCATGCAGATCTCCTCTAGAGCATTGATGTTTTGGGGCTGTCGCTGGGCATCACGGACTTTCAACTCCCTACAAAGATTTTCTATGGGGTTGAGATCTGGTGACTGGCTAGGGCAATCCAGGACCTTGAAATGCTTCTTACGAAGCCACTCTTTCGTTGCCTGGGTGGTGTGTTTGAGATCATTGTCATGTGGAAAGACCCAGCCACGTTTCATCTTCAATGCCCTTGCTGATGGAAGGAGGTTTTCGCTCAAAATCTCATGATACATGGCCTCATTCATTCTGTCCTTTACACGGATCAGTCCTCCTGGTCCCTTTGCAGAAAAACAGCCCCAAAGCATGATGTTTCCACCCCCATGCTTCACAATAGGTATGGTGTTCTTTGGATGCAACTCAGCATTCTTTCTCCTCCAAACACGACAAGTTGAGTTTTTACCAAAAATTTATATTTTGGTTTCATCTGACCATATGACATTCTCCCAATCCTCTTCTGGATCATCCAAATGCTCTCTAGCAAACCTCAGACAGGCCTGGAAATGTACTGGCTTAAGCAGGGGGACACGTCTGACACTGCAGGATTTGAGTCCCTGGCGACGTAGTGTGTTACTGATGGTAGCCTTTGTAACTTTGGTCCCAGCTCTCTGCGGGTCATTCACTAGGTCCCCCCTGTGTGGTTCTGGGATTTTTGCACACCGTTCTTGTGATCATTTTGACCCCACGGGGTGAGATCTTGCGTGGAGCCCCAGATCGAGGGAGATTATCAGTGGTCTTGTATGTCTTCCATCTTCTTATAATTGCTCCCAGAGTTGATTTCTTCACACCAAGACTGAATCTGCTGCTTACCTATTGCAGATTCAGTCTTCCCAGTCTGGTGCAGGTCTACAATTTTGTTTCTGGTGTCCTTTGACAGCTCGTTGGTCTTGGCCATAGTGGATTTTGGAGTGTGACTGTTTGAGGTTGTGGACAGGTGTCTTTTATAATGATAACAAGTTCAAACAGGTGCCATTAATACAGGTAACAAGTGGAGGACAGAGGACACTCTTAAAGAAGAAGTTACAGGTCTGTGAGAGCCAGAAATCTTGCTTGTTTGTAGTTGACCAAATACTTATTTTACAGAGTAGTTTACTAATAAATTCATAAAACAACCTACAATGTGATTCTCTGGATTTTTTCCCCCCATTTTGTCTCTCATATTTGAAGTGTACCTGTGATGAAAATTACAGGCCTCTCTCATCTTTTTAAGTGGGAGAACTTGCACAGTTGGTGGCTGACTAAATACTTTTTTGCCCCACTGTAAATGCTCCTGTAGGCTACATCCTTTACATCAAAAGCTATGTCTATATATCAAAATGCTATAGCATTTGCTCTGCTGTTAGTTTGTAGGGCGTATGTTATGCTCATATCCACATTATGTGATTGTAATCTAGTTTATTGAATGTAAGTTGGAAAATAGTTTTCTCTAGACATTTTGCTCTGTTAACTAGACATTTCTTCAGGAAAACTAATTAATGTGACAATTAACCTGTATCAGAATTTTTCTAAAGTATTTATTTCGAAATTCAGTGGTTCATTTTCATTTAATGCTGTTCTTGCTTCAGGTAGGCTCACTTCCTCTGAGCAATGAACTTTAAGTTTGAAAGAACACCCACACTCTCTCTTTCTCACCCTCTCTCACACACAAAAGCAGTTTTTACCCTTCTATTTTCATACAGCATGTATGTCCTTGTAATGAGGGTGGCTCTTTTAGGTAACTGATGTTTTGAATCATTTGATCGCAATGATATCCTTCAGGACATCATCTTCCACATTGTGAGTAATCCAGAAAGCTACAGCTTTCTACTTTGCTTTTGTACACTGGCACATCTGCATGTATAAAGTAGTGATAGGTCTATTGCCTACTTTTCTCTGCTGTTCACTAATAAGCTTGTCACAAATGTACAGTCTTGGTTCAAGTCGGAAAACTATAATTGCCTAAATAATGCTCCTTGGTCTTGGAATGAGCTGCAAAAAGCCTAGAAGACAGGCTATCAATGGCTGAGTTTAAAGTATCACCAATTTGTGGCCACAGTTTGGGGAAGGTCATTTCTTGTTCCAGCATGACTGTGTCCCTGTGCACAAAGTGGGGTCCATAAAGACCTGGTTCGACGAAGTTAGTGTGGAGGAACTCAAGTGGCCTGCCCAGTGCCCTGACCTCAACCCCAAAGAACACCTTTGGGATGTATTTGATTAGTGTTTGTGAGCAAGGCCTTCTCATCCAGCATCAGTGCCTGACCTCACAAATGCACTTTTAGCTGAATGGGCACAAATTCACAGAGAAAGAGCTGAGAGTAAACATGGAAAAAAAATGTCAAAAGGAAAATCTAATGTATTGAAATCCCTGAACAATTCTCTCATGTTACTGAATTACAAATGGTAAAATTGTATTTGATTATTTATCTGTTTATTTTAAATTTGTCTGTAAACACTTAATTTTCTTATTATACGTTTCCAATCGGAGTTTTATGCATGGTTCACATGTGGAGGCCAATGGTTAGGTAATTGTGTCCTTATTAGGCTTATTCCTTTTTGTGTAAACTGTAAGCAACAAACTTCAGATTTTTTTCTTTATTCCCACTATTAAAACAATATCAGCTCACAATATGATTGTATTTTTCTAACAAACATTTGAACCATACTTTTGAACCTTCAATAAGAATTTATAGCCTTCAAATGAAAATGAACATGCTCTTTGAGAACTGCTGGGGCAAGTCAATCAATCAAGTCAAATGTATTCTACAAAGCCCATTTTACACCAGCAGTTGTCAGAAAGTGCTTTTTCAAACCCAGCCTGAAATCCGAAAAACAAGCTGCACCAGGGTTGATGCACAAGTGTGCTTAAGCAATCTATTACATATGCCTCTCTTTGGAGAGGTAATTTGTTGCTATTTCCTCCCATTCGTGGCAGAAGTGTTCTGTGTTTGAGCCATAAATATTAATGTGAGTCATCGGCGAAGAGTGTATCTCTGCCATTACAATCAGGTAGTGACCATCCCTAACAACAAATAGTGGTTACCGCTCAAAGGGTATTAGATTCTGTATCAGAATGGCCACAACTCTCGGTCATGTAGAACAGTAGCCCTTAAACAACGATGCCTGTTATGGGAGTCATTCTTCATAGAGGACATTTATAGCAAAATGTAGGCTATTGGTATCTTTACAACATATCCGTTAATGGGGCACTGTAACTCATTGGATCCTTTCTGGAGTATACTCAATCCATTGATGGAATAAAATGGATAACAGAGAAGGTACAGATTATAATCATGAAGCATGGACACATACAGCAGGAGAATTTACAACAAAAAGAGCAGTAATGAGAAAGAGAGTAAAAGAGACCGAGAGAAGGGGCAGTACCTTAAATAATAATTATATTTTGTGTGGTTACACAAAAAAACAATATATCACGATAACAGAGTACTAACAATACCTTATATATAAATATTATTAATGTATACATTTTCACATATCTCTGAATCATATTAAACGCATATGGAACCTTATAATTCTAAACTCACGAGTTCGCGAAATTTCGGATTGCCAACGCTAGCATCGTTCAGAGTGCTTTGCCTGAATCCCACTTGTGGCTGTCTGTGGGCGAACTTGCGTCATAACAGTAGGTAAAATGTATATTAAGGTTTGAGCATAGCAAATTTGTATGAAGGAACGACAGATTATTACGGTGGTTAAAATTGGAACAGAAACGTATTTTAATATTTTTTTTTTTTTACATGTTATCTCTTTTTAATTCATATGCGTCATTGATGTAAATCTTATAACCTGCAATGCTTGCTAGCAAACCATCATGCTAGAATGAGTCAGCCACCAGTCAGCTAACGTATCTAATATTGACACCAGAAGCACTATTGACACCAGTCACCTGTCTGCGCAGTGCAATTTTCCCGGACGGTGTTAGCGGAGCCAAAAAGAGCGAATGTCTCTTACTGAGTTAGAGAGTGACCGAAAGACTGACCGAATGCCGTGTTGTAGTGGTTAAAGACAGTGCCTTTCACGTGGAAGACCTAAGTTCAAATCTATTCAGAGCAAAGAAATATTTTAATTTTATTTGTGGGCCACAATAAAACTACGGTTATACAGTATTGCAACCTATTATAAAAAGTACGTTGTTATGCCATGAAAGAAAATACTACGTTCTTATGCCATGAAATGAAATAGCTTTGAGCAATTGCTCAATTCTTGACTATTCCAGTAAGTTAGTAGATACTGGTAAAGCCTATTACTGGCTAATACGCTGCTAAAACGTCCAGTGGCAAACGCCGTACATTTCATAGACGATTTGTGGTGGAGGTAAACTTAGTTAGAAACGTTAGTTTAACTATAAATATAATTCACTGATGGCCGATTAGCTGTTGAAACGGCAAGTGCCAAAAGATAATTTGTTCAGGACAGACAATAGACGCGGTACTGACACCCACCAAATGCACAGCTCTGTGGTTAATGACCCAGCCTTCCATGTGGGCGATCGCGGTCCGATTCTCGGGAGGGTAAAATTTTTATTGCGGACGGCTGAACTAAGCTTACCTGGTTTCTTGTTTTGGTTCGTGTCTGTAGGAAAATATTGTTCAATAGTACAGCTCAGGGAATCCCATTAATACTTCTAAATGTTTAAAAAAATGTCATCCATCTTTTTAAAATGGACCACAAAATCTGAATGAATGCCTCTGAATAGTATAGCATAATATCTTTCATGTCAAGTAAGTAAACAATGTTTATAACTGAATATGTATTCAGCACAGCTTTTCCAAACATCTAGAAAAGCTGTGCTGAAAACAACAGATTTTCACACCCACGGTCAGCTACTTGAGAGGAAACACTTCTAACATGATGACTTCATTCATACTGTAGAGCAACCTTGGAATGGCCATTACTCACACCTCCAAATGGTATATGCCTATTTGGAGCAGTGGGTAGTGCGCCTGCCTGGGAAGGTCACGGGTTCAAGACAGTGCCCACCAGACGCTACCATACCGTTACCGGGAAACACAAATGTACCGAAACGTGGGCCCATTGTATCCCTACTGTTCATAAATGTTATGATTCTTGGTGTCAGTGTATTGATAAAATGTCGTAGGGAAAAACTGTTGACCTCAGGCATTTTTCTGATCAGTCTACTGATGACAGTGTATTTTTCTCTGCCCATCATAGGGAGGAGGCCATCATGTCTACCTATTTTGAGACAGTAGATGATCTACTGGCATCTTTTGGCCCTGTCCGAGACTGTTCCAAGGACAATGGTGGCTGCAGGAAGAACTTCAAGTGTGTGTCAGACCGCAAAGTTGACTCAACAGGCTGTATGGTGAGTTACTATTAGCACTGCAAAAACCTCTAGAAAGAAATTGTATTACCAGATTAATTTTTAAAATGACGTTTAGTACATTTATAATTATTTTGCTCATAATCAATTGGTACACAGTATTTTAGTTTAACATCTTGATTAGAAGATTTTACAGCCTGAAGATTCCTTGAAAAGGGGTATATGTAATTTGGTGAACATGCTTTTGGTAATTGGATATCAGCAAGCTAAGACATTTTATACATAAGAACATGATCCCATCACTTTCTGAATTGTGTTATGCTTTCTAATCATCATGATGACAGTAACAATCTTGCAACATGTTTTAAATATGTGATTCTTAAAACTGGGAATGTCACTAGCTTGCTTATTGAAAGGGTGATAAAGGGATGTAAAACAAATGTCTGTATATTCTGTAAAAAGTTTGCTTGGATATGCAATGCAGTATGTCTCTGTACAGGGAAGCTTGTTGTTGGCATATTTTCAATGGAAGGAGGGATTGAGAAGAAGGTTAATGTCCAATACTATATTGATTTGAGTGGGCTCAAGTCGTTTGGGTGGGCTCAAGTCGTTAAACAATTACATTGATACTTGAGACTGGTACCCAACCCACGTGCTGATTTTTTTGTGGTTTTCCTGGAGCATGGCCCTTCACATTTTCCGGATATAAAAGCAAGGCACGATGCACTACGTACATAGTATTGTGTTTGTCTGTCTATATTGTATTTCTGTGTGAGATTGTGGGATTGAGTGTGAAATTATGCATTAGAACAACAAAAAGGGGGGAATGGGGGCGGAAATTATGCTAATTATGACAGTATTAACTAGGGTGAACAATTAATCGAAATATAATCCAAATTACGATATTGACATGGGCAATATCAAAATGTGGTCATATGAAAAAAACGACTGAAAAAAGAATATATAGAACGATAATTTCTAAGAACGATTATTTCTAAGAACACATGCTATATTATTTTCATTCATTATTAAATCCCACATATGTACAAACTGAAAATTACACAGCACTTAAATTATTCAAAAATAAATCCATTAGAATAATTTAGTATTCATTTTGATCTCATTTTGATGATGTTCAAGGTAAACTTAGAGACATTATCGACCAGAGTAGCCGCACATTGGTCTAAAGCACGGTTGCTTGATAAACATGATACATTTGATAAATAAAGGAAAGGATGATTAACAGTTGCCTTCACTGTCTCTGTGCCTCCCGTGATCACGCCAGTCGCTTACTGCTAGCTCCGCATTCACGGAACACCCCGAAAAACAATGTAATTTGTCATTGATGTGGGGCCAGATCTTTAGAGAAGCAAATGTTATGCATTACCCCTGATTAACATCACCTAGGGTCTGTTGGAGACTTGGGGTGGCCAGACGTGCCTCTTTGTTGAATAAACTTCCAATCTTCCTCAACAGACATTTCTCATTACACTACACAAGATGTAGTTTTATTTTAATTACAAACTCAAATGCCAATTCCCATAGGCATTTGGCGTTAATAGTGTTAAATGAGCAGTTAAACGAATAGTTAGACACATGCTACACCTTCAAATTGGTAGTAAGTGTAAAATAGAAAACACTGAACTTTAACTAGATTTTCATTCAGTTTAATAGCATGTTATGTAGGCTATTATCTATTTTATTAAGAAAGATTATCTACACTCTATACACCCATGTTTGAGAATCACAGATCATAACCGAATTTGCACTATTTGTCAAAGAAACCGCAATTCAATATTTTATCCAAATCGTGCAGCCCTAGAATTCTCCATAGATTGGTTGACAGTTTTCATGTATTACTGATTTGAGGTGAAATATGAAAAACACATTAGCTGGCTATACAGATTAAAATCTCTTTCCAACAAGAGACTGAGCCAGCGGTGGTGCCACAGGTTTAGAAGTGGTGGGGCAAAATTTGGGACATTTTGTGTGTATTTCCAGTCGCCCAGCCTGAGTGTTTCCTGATCTTATGACCTGTACAAGTAAAACTCTGGGTCCTACTTAGTTTATGTTGATGAAAGATAATTTATTTATAGATAGATATATATGAAAGATTGATATTCATATACATTTTAGTCATTAAGGAGACACCCTTATTCATGCTGACTTAGAGGTGCGATAATTGCCTTGCTCAGCTGCAGATTTGACATACTTTTCTCCGTCAGTTTGGGGATTTTCAGTTACTGGCCGCATACTCTAAACCAGGATTACAAAATCCTTGTCTTCAGGACCCAAAGGGGTGCATGTTTTTGTTTTTACCCCAGCACTCACACACCTGATTCAATTTAAAGACCTGTTGATAGGTTGATTACATCACTCAAGTGTGTATGTGGTAGGGAAACATTTGAAAGAGGCATGTGAGTGCCATGGCAAAAACAGAAATGTGCATCCCTTTATGTCATGAGGACCAGGATTTGGAAACACTGCTCTTAATGTTAAGCTACATACACACATGCACACTACACAACCTGTGACCTGTGAATTGCGGAGCTAGCAGTAAGCGACTGGTGTGATCACGGGAGGCACAGAGACAGTGAAGGCAACTGTTAATCATCCTTTCCTTTATTTATCAAATGTATCATGTTTATCAACCTGTTCAGCCTTCCTTATCTCAGATAGTAGCTGAATCTCTCCCATAATACTCCTATTGTTGTAGACAAACATCATAGGATATGTCATTTGCTTTATTTGAGAAGCTCCTTTAGTTAGATTTTATGGTATATACAACAAAATAAACAATTTAATAAAGTGCACAAATTAACCTCAAATTGGACTTTGTCCTCACCACATACAGGGCTAATTTTATAGTGTAAAGAGAAAAGTACAGTAAGTGTACAACTGGTATTTCAATGTTAATATTATCCTACCTAGAAAGTTTTTGAGTGTCAGGAGTCGATAGTTAAAACTCTCAAAAATTGTCTTTCCTTCTGCTACTTTTAAAAGGGCAATATATATACATCTGCAGTTTTATGTTAATGTTTCAAATAATGATTTTGTAGGAAATATATATTGCCCTTTTAAAAGTAGTAGGCATTTTTTTTAGAGTTTTAGCAATCGATTCCTGACACTCACTAGTGTGGCATTGAACAACTTTCAATGACTGACATTTTCCCATTTAAACTTTCTTGTTTGGATGGGCAGTCCATATACTGCAAGTTCCGTAGCTGGAAAGATGAAAATTCTGCCATTCTGTTCCTGCAGGGCAGTTAATATATCTCAGGTCGATTGAAAAACTGAAAATGTGTTCTCTGTCATACTCATACAATAAGTGTACATTTCAGAAGAATGAATTATTATCAGGAAAGAAAGGATTGATCCCAAAGGAAAATACCAAATAGTATTTCTAGGTAACCTCATCCAGACAAAAAATACTGTATGAACACATGTCAAAGACGTTTTCCCTGAAGGCTTTTTTTTCTAAATTTATCCAATAGAAAATCCATATAAGCCAGAAGTCCCTCCTACTTTCAGTCGGGGTTCTTCCGTTTGAAGCATTATTAACACAACACAGGTTTCCTAAATGTCCTCAGGGATCACTGCCCTGTCTCCAATGCACCAATTTGTCACTGTGACAATATGGAAAGGGTTAATGGCCATCACCCTGGCAACGGATATCTAACAACATTAAAAAAACAATTAAACTGATATTTACATTGTGCTACATTTTCTGAGACATTGAAGACTCCGGACTGTAGAATAGTTTTTTGTGTGAACTTGCAGATATCGATAGCTTGAGACACCATCTATGTGCAACATTTTCAAACAAGGCCAGGAGTGTGAAGACAATTGTGTGGTATCTATATCAAGCTTCTGTGCAGCGCAAGCATATTGCTTTATTGTCCAGCCATTGACGGCCACAATCCAACACAATCCATCACGATCAAGCTGGTTTAAATGAATATGTTATGGAAGGATTATGCAAACTTAGATCTAAGTCTATGTAGCGTTTTATTCACTTTCTCATAATCTAAACAATCCCCAAGTTGGGTGTGTGATGGATGTCATCATCAGTAGGGAATATGGCAATACTTTTAATTTGACTGGCCTCTGGGCTGTTTGCTACTGTATTTAATTATTTTATACTTTTAATAAATGTTTATATTCGGCATATCCGGGTGTTTGCCCATGGATCCATTTCAATTTCCCGTTATTGTGTTTGTAGCATGGGAAAATGTGGAAAACTCCAAGTGAAGACTTTAGATAGCCAATGTATTTCTTTTTTATTCATAAGTTACTATTAACATTTTTGTGAGTACAAACTCCCCACCCCTTGAAGAATTGTTATTCACCAAAATGAAATCATGACAAAAAAGTCCAACTTTGAATAAAGTGGCCAACGCTCATATGCACTGAAAAATTTTAAATACATATTGTGCCGACAATGTGCCCGTCTGTTGCATCATAAGTCACACCAGTGGGCCCAAGGGAGAAAACTGTCAGGTTCCGGAACGTTCTGGAGGCAGCCAGCAGGGCCAGCTTCACACCAGCACAGCTGCCTCACATTGGGACCTCATTGGGGAAGATATGTTAAGGAGCCAGGATAATTGCCCACGGTGCAGGGAGTAAACAAAGAAGAAGATGAAGAAGATAATGTGGATGTCACTATGGTCGGGAGGTTGACACTACACCTTGCTGCCCTCTTTACTTCTTTTCCGTAGCGAAGCGAGAGCCAAGGAAGGAGCAAGACATCCAGGAGAAGACAAGTGGGGAGGCCAATACTGTTACGGCTGTCTGCACCCATTCCTCCAAAACCAATCCCGGGAGACCACCCCAGCCCATTGGTTTATCTTTCAACACTTCTTGTTCTGCTAATCCTGTTGTTGATAAAACGCTCTCTAAGACCAAGAACATTTGTGATGTCATTGTTCACTGAATCATACATTGTTACAATGGGGCATTTTTATTTATATATTGTCTTATATGCGAATAGATTTATTATAAATGTATTATATTTTATAATAATCCTTGTTATGAAGACTTTCAATGCAAACTTATAGCAGATACAAGTTTGCTGGATTTTATTTAAACCAATGTAAATTCATTGTGCACTTACTAATTACATTCACTTATTGATAAAAAGGAGTAAAATATATTTTTGGATATTTTGTAAAATATAATAAAGCCATATATATGATAAAATTATTTCATACATTGTTTACTGCTTGAATTTTGCCATGAACAGGAATTGAAGTTGCCTCTTCTCTGTTGACTTTGATTCTGGTGTTTTGTAAGTACAATTTAATGAAGCTTCCCTTTGAGGACCTGTGAATCTGTTTCTTAAACTAGATGCACTTATTTATTTGTACTCATATTTGCTCCGTTGTTGGCCAGGGCCTCAAACTGTTTCTATTCTCATTTGCGCTGTTCTCTTAAAGGAGTAGTACCCAGCATTTTATGAGATCATCAGTTTCTTGGCAATTTCTCACATGGATAAGAAATTCATTTCTCAGAAATATAGACAGACGAGTTTCAGAAGGTTATTTATGTCCAGCCATTTTGAGCCTGAAATCAAACCCACAATTGCTTATGCTCCAGATACTGAACTAGTCTAAAGGGCAGTATTACTGCATCTTTAAGCAGAATACCTTTTCTGCTGCGCTAACATAATTGCAAATGGGTCAGGTACCTTTTTAAAATGAATACATACACAACATGCCATTGGAACACAAGACTGATGGTTGCTGATAATGGGTCTCTGTACTATGTAGATTTTCCATTGAAAATTGGCTGTTACCATCTACAACAGTCATTTACAACATTAACAATGTCTACACTATTTGGTGTTATTTTAATAGACAAAAATTGCCTTTCTTTCAAAAACAATATAATTTGTCAGTTACCACTATCTTTTGAATAGTAGTGTATGTATTCACAGATCCAGAATTTTTTTGAGACATTTTCAATATTTATCCAACAGGGCCATCTATTTTACATTCAATATACCTGAACAAAAATAGATACAGTTCCAGAAAGAATTAAGAGACCACTGCAGGAAAGAAAAGGGTGCAGTGGTCTCTTAATACTTTCCATAGCTGTATATATATATTTTCGGGTCTATTGAATGTAAAATAGATGGCCTTGTTGGATAAAGATTGAAACCTCCTGATTCAGTACATATTCAAGTAAGTTGGCTATGTGATCCTACTGCTTCCACGCACTTTCCTTTATTTGAATTATCACAGTTTTTGTTATAAAATGCAGCATGTAATTGTTGTCAATTTCAAACTTTCCTTCATTAATTTTTGTTAAACTTCTTTCCAGGATCTGTACAAACATTTTGAAAAATGTGTTACAAATTAAAGACAAATAAATATAGTTACAGATAAAACCAGTTGTTGTCACATCCTGATTTGGCCCCTAGCCATCTTCGCACTGGCTGGGGCCATAGTCAGGATGTGGCCAATAGAGGTGCCTCTAGGCACCTCTATGCACTTGGGTCTCCCCAATTGGAGGCAGGTGTTGGTTATTGCCTCCAATTGGGGAACCTATTTAAGTTGACTGTTTTGAGCACATGTTGTGGTTTATTTTGGTTGTCAGCCGAAGGCTATAGTACCCAGTCATAAGTCTGCTTTAAGTTTGTTTGTTTCGTTTGAACCTTTATTAAAGTATGGATTATTTCTACCTCGACTGTTGTGCCTCTGCCTATCTGTCCTCAACCCAGACACATGACAGTTGTATATTACAAACATAACTGAAACAATACATTTTACATGTGGATGAAAGGCACCTTAACAGTTTGAACTTGAATTGAATCGATTTAAAACTTGCCCTTTTAGAAGCAGAAAAGGTGACAGTCATATTGATGAGAAAAAAATACCTAATTGTGTTCAAAGGTTATCCATACCATTTCATCTGAGGCTCACAGTGCAAGCTAATTATCCTTCTACTTTACAGAAAATAGGCTACAATTAAATTTCTGCTCTGTGATGGCAGTGAGACAAGGTACCAGTGGTCAAATTCCATCACTAGATAGAAAGAAAATATTGAATGGTTATGAAATAGAATTGTTTGTAAATTTGTTCTGTAACAAATAAAGGCCATGTGCGTCCTGTTAGCTTCCTGTTCCGGTGATGTCCAAGAACAAAAGTAATGCAACCAGAAAGTCAGGGGATAGTCATTATTAGTTTCTCTCTCTCTCTCTCTCTCTGTCTGTCCAAAGAATACAGGAAGTTCCACAGTACTTATACCGAATACAACGGAGGCCAATGGTCAAACCCAGCCAAATACGCTCCAATAAGAAAGGCCTAAATGACCCTTGTATGGGATGTTCCAGCATATGGTCAATGGTCCTATCCCTCAAGCCTGTGACAGTCACATGGGCAACTCCTAGCAGGAGGCATGGACAGGATGTGTGGGGCCCATCAGTATCAGGCAACACGTCCTATCTATACACCTCTGCTCAAAGTCAGTTAGTACATCTGTGTTGTGTTAAGTTTCTCAAGCCTACTTTCTCTCAGTCCCATGCCAGGCTTTTGTGCAGAAGAATGCAAATTGTCTGCCAGTATTTTCTGGTAACATGCAGCTTTCATTTTGCCATCAATTTTCACATGATTCCCTGTTCCTTTAGAGCTCAAAACATCAGTGAGCCACCACTATGCTTCACAATGTGGTTGGTATTCTGTTCACTACAGGCCTCGTTGACCCCGCTCCAAACATAGAGCTTATGGTTGTGACCATAAAGCTCTATTTTGGTCTCATCACTCCAAATTACAGTCTGCCAAAAGCTGTAAGGCATGTCAGGGTGTTGTCAGGCATATTGTAACCGGGCTTTTTTGTGGCATTGCCACTGTATAGGCTTCTTTCTGGCAATTCGACCATGCAGCAAGTCACACGTCTGGGACAATTTTGACAGGGCCAGTAGAAAATGGTTAATCAAGTATTGTTGTATTGTGCTCCTTGAAACAACCACACCTTGTTTTTCCTGAGCAGCCTGAGTTTACCTGTGGGTTCTTCTTTGTATCTCAAATAATTATTCTGGCAGTTTTGGCAGAAATCTTTCTTGGTCCACCTGACCATGGCTTCGTGCCACGAGATCCTCGAATTTTCCACTTCTTAATAAGTGATTGAACAAGACTGACTGGCATTTGCAAGGCTTTGGATATCTTTATATTGTTCAATTACCTTGTTACGCAGGTCATTTAACAGTTATTTTCTGCTCCCCATGACTCAGTATCCAGCCAGAATTAGTGCATCGAGGTGAGAGCTAACAAACTCATTGACTATTTATACACAGACACCAATTGCACTTTAAAAAGCCACAGATGTGGGAAATTCTCCTTCCATTGGCATTTTCACCTGTGTGTGTCACCTTGCGTGTCTGGATCAAGGTCAAACATTCAAGAGGATTGTAAACTTTTGCTCATTGGTGATTTCTGTTATCATTAGGATTTAAAAAGGAACCAAACAATTGTGATATTAAATGGCTTCATATGATCACTATCCTTAAATACGTTTTTTTTTGCGTGATCAGTCATATTTTCAAAATCAATGTCATTGACAATGTCAATGTCAAAACAATATTGCTGTAAACATTGTACTGCTGGCAACATTGTCCCAGACTTTCCCTCATGATGCTGTGGGCCATTTCTGTCTGTACCACTTATAAAAATTTGATTCAGACTCTGCTGCCTATCTCAGTCTTTCCTCTTTGTCAGAATTCATAAATTCCATAGCAAATTGTGCATTTGCAAAGCGATGTATTCTCGGTTGGATGTAAATTATACTGTCTTTCACAGCTCACTGAAATGAAGACACAACTACACCAAAATTTCAAAGAGCTGTGTTTATCCTGTGAAGTAATACCTAAGCAAAAGGATGAAAGAAACACTATCACAGACATCCTGTTTGATTTACTCCCATACTGTGTCTGGATGTTGTGCAGTGGATCTCCAGCTAGGAAGCTGTTACCAACCCCACCAACAGTTTGTACTTCTAGGAAATTCTCTTTTGATTGGTATTCTGAACTGTTGCTGGTCTAGACAACTCAGCCCCTACCGTGCTTATGTGATTAATGCACATATGTGCCACTGATGATAACATTGCACAGCACGCCTCAGAGAATCAGAGTCATGTTGTTATTGTCTTTTCAACTTTTATGTATGCATTGCAACATGCACAGCCCTACCTCTCAGGCTCTATGTTCATATGGAAGTTTTGTAAACCCTGATCGTGTTAAATATTAACAAAATCGGTACAATTACGTTTGCTATCAACATATCCACAGTGCTGTTGGTCTTCAGTGCTATAACATTTCTCCTTCACGTTTCGCTGTTATGTTTGTCCTTAACATAATCAATTTAAAAGGAAAAAACTCAACCAAATTACATTGGTTAACGGCTAAGGTTAAGGTTAATTTTGGGTTAAGGAAAAGTATTAAGGAATTGGCATTAGAATATACAGTAGGTTAGGTATTAACGTTAGAATATAGATTAGGTTGTGGTTAGGCATGGCAGTACCGAGGTTAGGGTTAGGATGAAGGTTAGAGAAAGGTTACGAAAACATTAAAATGCCTGTTCTAAAGAAAACATTTCCCCTACGATTTTATTTTCTCTCACAGGAATCTGAATGTGCAAATTCTGCCTGACAAACACAATTCCCTATCAATAAAATAGGACTGCCTGTTTAGACAGAAAACCAGGGATCGTCCCTATCACAATATCAGATTTCCTACAGACTGTAATCGGCAGGTTACTCACTCAGTCTGATGAGTGCTGGCCTTCTAGCATGCGGATGTGAACCCACCCACCACCCCTTCTTCCACCTGTTTGGTTCTGGGTTTTCTTTCATGTTGGGGATCGGTACTATGTACCTTGCTCATTGCCTTTGGGGATTGCTATTAATGATATTGTGGTGTTGTTATTGTCATTAGTAGTATTGTATGCACGATTATTGGATGGCAGTGAATTACCCCAGAGGAGCAGAACATAACCCCAAGACCTGTAAAACTATTGCTGTGCATGTTTCCAATAGATGGAGAAACAAATATGTGTCATTTTTTGGCTGAACTGTCTTGCCCCTTGCTGGAATCTAACTTGCATCCATGGGACTGTAAGTCGGTTGTGGAAACACCCAGCCATCTCCCGACCACAATGCGCTATCAAACTGCCACTCTGTTTAATATGAACATGTTCATAACTGTCCTTAGCAACCGGTTTCCCATGGTAGGTGAAACACAATTATGTTGATACTAAACGTAAACGTCATTCATTAAGGACCAGTCGCACTGGGATATATTGATATTGAACGTTATAGCATGGCTGATATGTTCATACTGAATGTAATCACATTTTACAAAATAGTTGTAACTATGTAATTCCAGTGATGATTTTTTGAACATGCCACATCACAAAGGAGCTTGACCTTTGCCGGCCTACCTGTCACAGGCTTATCTAATTTATATTGGGTCATATATTCACTCTGTAACTTAGAAGATCTAGTCAGCTGCTGTTCTATATCAAAATACAACAAAATTCAAACCCACAGAGGCACCATAACTTTAAAGCTGTACTCAGAATTTGAGGCTGAATTTAAGTTCAAACATTTTTCTGAGAAAAGGTCAGTATTGTCACCACTGACACAGTCAAAGTCCAGTTGAAACTTTCAGTTTGCACATTTTGCTTTGTGGAGGCATTCACTGAACACACACACCTCTACCTACCTCTTATGTGATCAGTATTTTTACTGGAGAGGCCAGGAGATGTTCACATAACTCTGGCAACTTTGTTTGTGTCCAGTAGAATTTCAATTGTTATAGCTAAAGTATTGCCTTGATAATGCAGTTAACAGGCGGAGTTAATTCTACTGCATTTATTATAGCTAGTAGTATCAATCTTTTTAATTGCTGCAACTGACGGAAGAGCAGACTGCATCGTTTTATGGGCATATCCCTCATCAATTTACCTTTTGGTACATCCTTGAAAATGTTGTTTGGGATGCCAAATGGCTTTTATTCTGGCTGTCAAATTACGTTTATTTTCAGGAAATAATACACAGCTTTTGGTTTGTTCCTTTTCCTATATAACACCATATTAAAAGTGAATAATTAAGCATAGCTGTGCTCAGTTGCCCCTACTTAGTATGATATTGAAGAGACATCTGGGAGAAAATATTGCCTCTTATCCCTCCAAATGAGCTCTGTGTTTTTCCCTATCCCTTTATCACCACTTGTCCTACAGTATACCTCTCAGGAAAGATGCACGTCACAACCTCTCCCGCCACACTGAACAGCTCTACTCATTAACACGCTTTTCAATGTGTTATAGTTTGTAACTACCTTTTCTTAATTTCTGCACTTTTTTCACTCAAGTTAGTAGTTAAAAGAAGGTAGTTTGAGTGTGTTATTCATCATACGAGGGAAAACTCGCTTACATACCACAGAGACATCCTGCACAAAGCCTTTGCAATAACACTCTCTACAAAGCCCATAAGCCCAATGCATTATAAAGCACTGCATATTGTACTAGTAATGATACAAGAATACTTCTATAAGGATGCGTGCTTGGTGACAGTAGTGTCAGTTTCATAACATTGATAGCAGAGAACCTGTGAAGATATGACAAAGCCAGGATGATTCGGTATATAGAGATGAGTGTTATCAAAATACCAACATTTTGACTAAGATACTCACAGCAGGTTCAGTGATGAAACACTCCATACACAAATTAAACTCAAAAACTGAAACAATACCTAATACCCACAATTTCATCATAATAAAGTACTGCAATTAAAAACGTTGTTGAATGCCCATCATTAGGGTCTATTCTGTCCATGGTTTACGTTGTTACCTAGCAAAACGTTATTACGTTTACTAAGACTATCTTGCAAGTCATTAACTATGCCGTCCACTTGTACATATGTGTGTCTCTGCATTTAAATACTTACACTTTTAAATACTAATTGATTATCTTGAGAATATTGAGAATATTTATAACAAATATTTTGAAGAAGTATGGAATGTCAGAAAGGTTAATACCAAACTGTTTTTGGCGTGAGGGGATCGGATGTGAAAAGGCTGTATTGGGTGACAAAAGTGTTGAATGTGGGCGAGATGATAGAATAGAAGAGGAGAGAGCAGTATGACTGAGAATATCGATATTGCAGCAATGCATGACCATCTGGGTAGGGGCAGAGTGGGTAAGGTTGTAGGAAAGAGAAATAGAATAGGAAACAAAGTAGTGATCAGAGACAAGAAGGGAGCTGTGTTGCAAAACAATTTAGTGAAGATAAGGTCAAACCTACTGTCTGCCTTTCGAGTTGGAGGTTAGTGGAAAATTATTGGGGTGAAGGAGAAAAGGACTTGAAAGAAAGAGGTGAAATTAATGGCAGTCATTGGGAAGTTGAAACATTGACAGCATTACATTCATAAGGGAATAGGTTGTTGTGCAGTCACCCACCAAGGGAATTGTTTTCTGTTGCTATCCATATTTCCATCAGGGCCATAAAGAAATGGAATGCCAGCATAGGCTGACGTGATCTCGGCCTTTTTGACAGCAGATCAACAGTTCCAAACGCTGCTTGAGCCCAGGATTCCACATAAGTTGTGTCTGAAGATTAGAAGGATTGTGGCCATTGGGAGGGGATACAACAGGAATAGATAATGCCAAAGGGGGAAAAAGGCTAATTTTTCTAAATTAAATACAAATATAAAACAGAAAATTATGGGTTGCGTAAGTTTTTACCCCCTTTTCTATAACCAACCGGAAAGAGTTGTAATGCAACTAATTGTATTTATGAAGTGACTAATTCTTTTCTGAATAGTCGAACTTTGTGCATAAAAGGTGTTTCACAATAATTCTTGTTAAATGCTCTTACATCTGGGAAGTCCTACAGTTTTTAAGTCCAATTGTGAATAAAATACATGAAGGAACATTCAAAGGAAATCCAGAATAAGGTTATTAAAAAGAAGAAATCAGAGAAAGGATATTGACTGTTGCCAAATTGCACAATAAAGTCAGTTATAAAAGGACAATACCAATGCTTGTCTCCACTACTTCCCCAGCAAATTTGGAGCCCTGGTAATCAAAATCCCAGATTTTTTTATTGATTGCCAACATATAGAGAAATAAATTCTTTGAATTATAGGATTCCTAATATGCTTTGCAACAGGAAGGTGTGGAGGACGTCTAGGTCATCAGTTTCTGAAAAGGCTCAGAGAGGCACAGTTCTAAAACTGTAGATATTCCAATTTCCAACTTGGAACTGCGCAGACTGTGTTCTTACTTACAAGTACTAACATGCTGTTACAACCCGTTCAATATAAACAGCATGCTGTCTTTGAAATTGTAAGTGCTCCGTTTAAAGGAAGGATTCACAGACAAGCGGTGAGTAAACAATATTCATGACATGATTGCATAGGCTACTCTACATTGTTATATTGAAAAAGCTAATGTGAAGTGCTCTCGACCACTCCAGCACTAACTAAGTGCCAAATAAAGTTAGCTGTATACTGTTGCAAATGAATAAGTGACAGCTCCTGCTCAAATCAAGCACTTAGTATGGTTTTGAGGCTCAATAAAAGAAAAATGTGTTAACAGCGACCGAAAAATGTACTGTGTTAAGAAGAGCAAATGTCTCTTACTGAGTGAGTGAGTGATTGACTGACAGACTGACAGATTACCACTTGTTAAATTATGTGGTGGTTAGAGAAGCGGGCTTGTGAATTTTAGGTCCCGAGTTCGTATCTCTCCGCAGACGAAGGGAAGTACGCTTTGTGAATTATTCCGATTAGACGAAAACTTCGCTGTCTGAAACATGAAACTGTATACGGTTATATTGTGACTGTTTCTGGCATGGAATAGTTCATCGTCAGTCTCGCTAGCAATTGCTCAATTCTTATGATT
This sequence comes from Esox niger, assembly GCA_016801105.1. NCBI lineage: Eukaryota > Metazoa > Chordata > Actinopteri > Esociformes > Esocidae > Esox > Esox niger. Next base: position 63,775 of record JACXGJ010001134.1, on the reverse strand, counting down.
ATTCCTAGGAAGTTAGTAGATACTAGTAAGCCTATTAGTGGCTAATAAGCTGTTAAAATGGCCAGAGGCAAAAGCAATACAGTCCATAGACGCTATTTGTGGTGGAGGTAAACTTAATAAGAAACATTAGTCAATTTAACACAATGCTCAGTGGAGTCTAGTTACTGCTGGAACATGTAATGCCTTGGTGTAGTGATTAAAGACAGGGCTTCTCATGTGGAAGACTATTGAGAGCAATGACATGTATTAGTTATTTCTGGTTGATTCCAAGATTTTCTTGTCTTTTCACTTGATGAAAAAGATAGTTATCCTCGCCTTTATTGATAGTTATTGTATAAATGTAATTGTCAGCTCGTATCGGTGAGCAAGGAGGAGCGGACAGCGGAGTCGTATGGTCTGTTATCATTTAATATGGAGCTTGACAATGCTTATAGCAGTGAGACAATAATACACAAAGACAAAGGGAGTAGATGGAACATATATACTGAGGGGAATGACTGAATGATGATCAGGTGCGCTAGACGAGACAACAGGTGCAATGAGTTGATGAGATGGGTAATGGTGTCAGAAGGCCGGTGATGTCGAACGCCGAAGCCCGCCTCCTGCAGGGGGAGGATGGGCAGTTGATGGCGTAGTCGTCACAGTAATTCACCAATTAAAGAAAAAAGTATGTTATTTTGCCATGAAATTAAATAGCTTTGGCAGACTCGCTAGCAACTGCTCAATTCTAATGACTATTCCAGTAAGTTAGTAGATACAGGTAAAGCTTATTACTGGCTATAATGCTGTTAAAATGGCCAGTGGCAAACGGCATACATAGACGCTCTTTGTGGTGGAGGTAAACTTAGAAAGAAACATTAGTCAGTTTAACTGTATCAGTGTCATACACAAATGGCCAATTAACTATTAAAACGGCCAGTGGCAAAAGAGGATTTGTTTAGGATATACAGATGATGGGTGTCAGTATTGACAACAGGCTATACTGAAGGCAGTATTGCCTGTTGTACACCTCTGTGATGTAGTGGTAACCGACACAGCCTTTCGTGTAGGCGACCCTGGTTTGAATCTCGAGATGGCAACACGTTCCATTGCGTGCCAGCTAAACTATGCTTGCCTGATTTCTTTTTTTCTAATCACATGCATTAACGTGGTAAAATTGACTGCTCTAATATATATACACTGCTCAAAAATGTAAGGGAACACATAATCATCACCTTATAACACCAAGTCAGTTAAACTTCCGGGATATCAATCTGACCATTTAGGAAGCATAAACAATTGTGAATCAATAGCTCCTGTTTTGGTACCAATGAAAGTGATAAAAAGTGCATCGGATAGGCAACAGCAAGACAACCCCCAAAAAGAAAATGGTTTTGTAGATGGTGGCCAGTCAATTGCTCTCTCCTCATCCTTCCTGACTATTCTCAAGTTTTGCATTTTGCTAGTGTCCTTGTCACTACTGGTAGCATGAGGCTGTACATGCAGCCCTTTCAAGTTGCTCAGGCAGTCCAGCTCATCAAGGATGTCACATCCATACGTGCCATCACAAGAAGGTTTGCAGTGTCACCCAGTACAGTCTCAAGAGCATGGCGGTACACAAGGAGAGCTGGACAGGGTCATAAAAGGGCATCAATCCAGTAGCAGGACCAGTATCTGCTCCTTTGTATGAGGAAAAACAGGAAGAGAACTGCCAGAGCCCTACAAAATGACCTCCAGCGGGCAACTTGTGTGACTCCATGAGGGTGGCATGAGGGCCCAATGTCGTCTAATGGTACCTGTGTTCACAGCCCAGTTCCCTTCAGCTCAATTGGCACTCGCCAAAGAACACTAGAATTGGCCGGTCCTCCATTGGCGCCCCGTTCTTTTCAGAGATGAGAACAGTTTCACATTGAGCACATGTAACCGTCGGACATGAATGAGTCTGGAGACCAGTTTGGCGGTAGGTTAGTTATGGTCTGGGGAGGCATATTTTTGGAGGGTCGCACACACCTCCATGTGCTAACCAATGGTACCCTGACTGCTGTTAGTTACCGGGATGAAACCCTCATCAGAACTGGGATCCTACTGGTGCAGGACAATGCCTGGCCTCATTTGACCAGAGTGTGTAGGCAGTTCCTGGATGATGAAGGCATTGATGCCATTGACTGGCCCTCACGATTCCCACACCTGAATCTAATTCAGAACCTCTGGGACATTATTTATCGGTGAATCCGACGCTGCCAAGTAGGGCCACAAACTGTCTTGGAGCTCACTGATGCACTGATCCAGGTCTGGGAGGACATCCCCCAGGACACCATCCTCTTTTTGTTTTTCTGCATTTTGGCTGAGGTCTCTTCATAATGTTGGACTTTAGTCATGCGTTCTACCTGACTTCATCAAAACACCCACAGAAATGTAGCTGTTAATCACTAGCTCAGCACCAACATTAAAAACGTGTTAGTTTTAAAGTCAAGTCAAAATTCACATGCACCATACCAATCTTTGTAGCCATCTCTGTCGTCTGCAATGTTAGAGAAAGGTTGATACACACTCCATACCTACTACTGTTGCAGCTATTGATAATGTTTCATTATTAATACATTTGAATCTGTTAGGGATTATGGGAGTTATTTAGGTGATTTTAAGTGTTTTTGTTGACAAATTGATGGATTTCACCTAATAAAAGTAAAATATAATTCTGATGTGATGTGTGTGTGTAGGGTGTAGGCAGTCTATTGTGTGCATGCATCCAATGATTATGATTTTATATTATATTTCATTATCATTCATTTGTTCATCTGTTTTAGAAGTTTTATGGCCTGGGCATAAAGGCTATGCAAGTACCAGTGCAAACCTAGGGGACTAATAATGCATGCCATGCCATAATGTATTGTGGAGGTCCTAGACCAATTAAAATAAACAGTATACTCTTAGCCCATATATGTACCAGAACTTGTGTGTACAGCTCAAGCATTGCCTTTTCCAAATGACTGTTAACAATTTATCTGCAGCAATTTGTAGTGTATATTTTGTAGTGTCTGTTTTGTCTTGGATAAATCAACTATTCATCAAATCCCCACGGATATTTTTTTGTTTATTGACGTTTCTCTCTTATTTTCCCGTGTCTGTTTCTTGTCCCTTCAGTGTCCTGATGGGCTGCAGCCAATGAAGGATGGTTCAGGTTGCTTTGATTCCTCAAAGGGCACAGACTGCACAGACGGCTTCAATGGTGGCTGTGAGCAACTGTGTCTTCAGCAGCTGGTGCCCCTACCGGACGACCCCAGCTCCAGCAGCGTCCTCATGTTCTGTGGGTGAGTCAGTCAGTAGCAGGAAATATCTTAAGTCTAAGGGAAGCAACACTTTGAGGTTGATCCTGAGGAACATGGACAAAACAGTTTTTCTGCGCGTGCCAATCAAAAAAGCTATTTTTTTTATCGAAACTTATAGCTCAAACAGCAAAGCCGTTAGAGCAGTTGTTTACAGTATGTTGCCTAAACTAGTTGCTGAACAGTAAGTGGTAGAAAGATGGATGTGACCCTTCTCCTTAACATGTTCAAATAATCCAAAACAACCCTGTTGTACAATGTACCCTTGTTTACGGATCTCAACTATAAAATATATCCTAGTTTACACGAAACACCTGTAAGCTAGTTTCTAATTTTACCTCCGCAGTGGCAGTTTATGAAGTGGTTTACAGTATGGAATATGGATAGGGTAGACTTCCATGGGCCACTTTACGAGATTGCCAGTGTGTCTGAGTATTTCATTTGCCTTAAGTGAATATGTGCTTTGAGCATCTGAAATATGTCTGATTTAGAAAATGCTGAACGTGCATATTTAAGCACAGTTTGTCTTGAACTGAAACAGGTCTGGATATAAATGTTTGCTATGCTTACACAAGCATTATTTTTGAATATTTGACAGCTTAACAATACATAATGCTTCAATCTATAAGTTTCTTTGTTGAGTATGCCTAGACTTTTGGCTATTGAGAATGTTGTAGTGTAAGCATGTTTCTAAAGTCCATAATACCAATGCCATAACAATATGTTTTTGCTATCTTTCAATAAAATTCCCTTCCAAACCCAGGTGTGTTCAGGAGTACAAACTGGGTGTCGATGGCCGCTCATGTTACCTTCAGACAGGAATCTGTGAGAGTCCAAGGTGCCAGAGACTGGATGTTCGCTTCAATGACACCCTCTTTGGAGAGATGCTGCATGGCTACAACAACAAGAGCCAGCAAGTTATCCTAGGTCAGGTTTTCCAGATGACCTTTCGGTAAGTGCTGCCCCAGAGGAGAACAATGTTGTATACCTGTCTTGCCTTTACATATGTTGTAATCAAAGCCAAGTGAATTTGAGGCAGGAGCTTTGATAGAAAGAGGGCTGTTCCACCTGTTTTCTTGTAAACACATGGTTTCAGAGACCAGTAAAAGGATGTCAGCACCTCTCCAGATTATTCCATAATCTGTTCTTTTCTGGAATCAGTTAGTAACATGTCATTAACCTTCCTTAAACCTTTTGCAATAAGTCAACTAAATCAAATGCCTTGCTTGGGTGGAGCTGCAAAAGTGCACACTAAATTGTCTTAATTACAACGTTGTGTGAAGTTGGCTGATAAATGGGAATCCAAATATGTTGATATATACTGTGTTTTCGGTGAACAATATGGATCTGTCAAGAACAAAAAAAAACTTTTGCAAGGTATATCATCATTAGTGCAACCGGACTTCACACTTGATTTAGCGGATATAACAGGATCTGTAATGCTGAGTGATGTAATTACTAAAGCTATTTGTTGCTCCTGAAAGAAATGTTAGCTCAATGTAAATTCTGTTAAATCTAACCTTTATTTTTACAATCAGAATAGCACGTTTGTCTCTTTTGCAGCTGAGCATTTTGTTGCATAGGACATACAAATATTAAAACCCCAATAATGAAAAGGGTCACTTTTCAAGGATTTGAACCGTCCCATAGGCACAAAAACCTCTAACAAGGTTATTTTGCAATTTATTCCATGAGTAAGAGGCACAGTAGACAGACCAGTTTTCCCTAACTCTGAATAAACCCACAGTGAGGGGAACAGTTTTGACAGCAGATTTCATAATTGCTTATTTCCCAATTTATTTTTACTTTAAGATATTTTGGGAAGACGTATTGAGTTTCACACACATCATCTCACTAATGAATGCCTTACATACAAAATTAAACCAATGCCTGGCCTCTCTGAAAGCCAGAGTGTCCAAGCAAAATGAAGTGCATAAAAGACAATGATGTGTGTGAAAGTCAATACGAGTAATTAAACAAAAATCTGCTGATGATAGACTGCGTCGTGGTATTTTAGTACTGAGGCTGAAGAATGCATATAATGTATAGTCCATATGGAACTGAAAAAAATTCTGTCTATGTTGGGAAGACCGTCAAAGTTGGGCCCAGAGTCCAAACTGGCAACAAAGTGGGTGAACCCTTTATCAGGCTTTTACTGTTTTATAGACTTCACCTTAATCATAATGGACCCCCTACAAGATACAAGATGACTACAGGTAAGTTTCTAATTCATGACTGAAAATATAAAAACAACTGTGCTTAAATTAATAAGAACTGCCACTGAGGTTGTCTTGTCAAACTAAAAACAGAATGAGGATCTATTACACTAACAGAAGAAGAGAAGGTATGAACTGACCTACATGGGTCGGGGCTAATGTTGTCCTTACAGTAAATCATGTCAATTGTACACATACTTTTCCAATGTTTGATGACAGCAGCCATGCATCATTTTCACCTTGGCGAATTCTGTTTTCAACAAAGTATGTCCTTTTCCAGAAAAAGGAAAACATTTCTACAAAGAAGCTTTGACCACAAGTGAAGATATTAAATAACTGTACCACAATGGCGAGGTGGTTTGATTGGGCTTAATACTGAAACATTTTAGCCAGATTCTGGGATCAATTAGTAAAATAAACAAGAAACCAGGCAGGGCAAGTTCAGCCGGCCCGCAGTGGAAAGGTGTTGCCCTCTTGAGATTCAAAACCCGGGTCGCCCACGTGTAAGGCTGTGTCGTCAACCACTACAGTACAGACCTGTATATTTGTTGGGTGTCAGTACAACATCTTGTGTCTACCCTGAACAAATCCTCTTTTGCCACTGGCTGTTTCAACAGCTAATTTGCCTTTTGGGAATGATATTGATACAGTTAAACTGACCAACATTTCTTTCTAAGTTTACTTCCGCTACAAATAGCAACTGTGAACTGTATGGCGTATGCCACTGGCCGTTTTAACAATGTATTAGCCAGTAACAAGCTAGTAATATTATTGTTAATAATAATAATATTGCTAGCGAGTCTGCCAAAGGAATTTCATTTCATGGCATGAGAACTTATTTTTTCTTTCATTCGTGAATGACATTGATAAAATAACTATCAATAAATGAGAGTATTGTGGAATGTACCCGAAATAGTCGCAAAACTGAATAACTGTAAACTTTTATTGCGGCCCACAATCGATTGACCATCCTTCTGGAAAACAAAGTTTCAAACTTTTATTAATCTAACCATAGCGCTTCCAAATATGATGCCAACCTGTCGTTTAACATTCTAATCTGAATACCTCAGCATTGCCCAAGCCCCTTCAGGGGTTCCTTAAGACTTTACCGCCACTGATCACTGGGGTAGCAGAAACCTGCCATAGCCTCATGCACGGACACAATGTGAGCTGGTGAACAAAAAACATCTGGACTTAGGAAATCAGGTTCAGTGCACCCTAGCTATTCAACATTGGCAGAACATTTTTGAATACCACCATGATAGATGGCTCAGCTGCAGGCTGTTTCTCTGAACTTCTAAGGCGTGTTTTCATAACTGGTTAGCCTAGTCCAGTGCAGGAGCATCCTCTGATTCATTCATTAAAGACCAACTGGCTATAGACTTTGGGGGGGATCCTGATGGGAGGGAAAATGACAGGGCAATGGCCCCCATAATGTCTGCTCCCCAAAGAGACCACCATTACATTCATTTTTTTGATTGTTTAAAATAAAGGTAAAACAATCAAAAATATATGATCCCAGTCTTGAAGGCCAACAGCATCACAGATTAGTTTTGCTGGTTAAATAGTGTTTATTTGTGAAGAAAATAATGTTATATTCATATACAGTGGGGAGAACAAGTATTTGATACACTCCAGATTTTGGAAGTTTACCTACTTACAAAGCCTCTAGAGGTCTGTACTTTTTACCATAGGTACACTTCAACTGTGAGAGACGGATTCTAGAAAATCCAGAAATCACACTGTATGATTTTTAAATTATTAATTAGTATTTGGTTGCATGACATAAGTATTTGATCACCTACCAACCAGTAAGAATTCCGTCTCTCACAGACCTGTTAGTTTTTCTTTAAGAAGCCCTCCTGTTCTCTGCTCATTACCTGTATTAACTGCAACTGTTTGAACTCATTACCTGTATAAAAGACACCTGTCCACACACTCAATCAAACAGACTCCAACCTCTCCACAATGGCAAAGACCATAGAGCTGTGAAAGGACATCAGGGATAACTTTGTAGACCTGCACAAGGCTGGGATGGGCTACAGGACAATAGGAAAGCAACTTGGTGAGGAGGCAACAACTGTTGGCGCAATTATTAGATAATGGAATAAGTTCAAGATGACGGTCAATGTCTGTCGGTCTGGGGCTCCATGCAAGATCTCACCTCGTGGGGCATCAATGATCATGAGGAAGGTGAGGGATCAGCCCAGAAGTACACGGCAGGACCTGGTCAATGACCTGAAGAGAGCTGGGACCACAGTCTCAAAGAAAACCATTAGTAACACACAATGCCTTCATTGACTAAAAACTTGCAGCGCATGCAAGGTCCCCCTGCTCAAGCCAGCGCATGTCCAGGCCTGTCTGAAGTTTGCCAATGACCATCTGGATGATCCAGAGGAGGAATGGGAGAAGGGCATGTGGTCTGATGAGACAAAAATAGAGCTTATTGGTCTAAACTCCACCCGCCGTGTTTGGAGGAAGAAGAAGGATGAGTACAACCCCAAGAACACCATCCCAACTGTGAAGCACGGAGCTTGAAACATCATTCTTTGGGGATTCTTTTCTGCAAAGGGGCGAGGACGACAGCACCGTATTGATGGGAGGATGGATGGGTAAGAGCCTCGGTAAGAGCATTGAAGATCGTGAGGTCGTGGCTGGGTGTTCCAGCATGACAACGACCCGAATCACACAGCCAGGGCAACTAAGGAGTAAGAAGCATTTCAAGGTCCTGGAGTGGCCTAGCCAGTCTCCAGACCTGAACCCAATAGAAAATCTTTGGAGGGAGCTGAAAGTCCGTATTGTCCAGCCACAGCCCCAAAACCTGAAGTATCTGGTGAAGGTCTATATGGAGTGGGCCAAAATCCCTGCTGCAGTGTGTGCAAACCTGGTGAAGAACTACAGGAAACGCATGATCTCTGTAACTGCAAACTTCTGTACCAAGTATTACGTTTTCTGGATTTCTGTTTTAGATTCTGTCTCTCACAGTTGAAGTGTACCTATGATAAATTACAGACCTCTACATGCTTTGTAAGTAGGAAAACCTGCAAAGTCAGCAATGTATTAAATACTTGTTCTCCCCACTGTATATATTCCTTCAGTCTCCTCTTATAGAGGTGAAATGCATGCTCTATTGGGTTAAGGTCAGCTGATAGACTTGGCCAGTCTAAAATCTTAAACTTTTCCCCCCTGATGAAGTCATTTGTTTTGTTGGCAGTGTGCTTTGGGTCATTATCCTGCTGCATGATAAACTTTCTCTCGATTTGTTTCAATGCATTTCTCTGTAAAGTGTTTCTGTCCACTTCTGAATTCATTCTGCTGCTACCATCATCAGTTACATCATCAATAAATATTCCAGAAGTCATGCACGTCCAAGACATGACATTACCTCCACCATGCTTCACAGATGAGCTTGTATGCTTCAGATCATAAGCAGTTCCTTTCTTTCTCAATACTTTGGCCTTTCCATCACTTTGGTAGAGGAATAAGCTTGGTCTCATCAGTCCATAAGATTGTGTTCCAGAACTTTTGCGGCTCATCTCTGTACTTTTTTGCAAATTTCCATCTGGCCTTCCGATTCTTACTGCTGATACGTGGTTTGCATCTTGTGGTGTGGCCTCTATATTTCTGCTCTCTGAGTCTTCTTCGAACAGTAGATTGTGATACATTCATCAACCTAAAAGGCAACACCTGGGAAACAAGAAACATCTGTCAGTCACATGTTCCAATACTTTTACTCACTTGAAAAATGGTTGGGTTCAAACAATGGGTGGTATGTCCTGAGTTGTTTAACACGTGAATTGAGTTGTTTAACACCAGGAAATGAACGCTGAAATTATGAACTCTTGTCTTATACTCATCTTTTGATCTAAAACCGAAACGTCTTCAGTGAACAACAAAAACAAAGGAACTTGTCTTACCGGTTCAATAATTTGGAGGGGACTGTATATATATTTATAAAAACACTGACTACCCAAATACATGTTTATTTTAGTAAGACAATGCCAAACCAGTCTGCATGTATTTCAACAGCATTTCTCCGTAGTAAAAGAGTCTGGGTGCTAAACTGGCCTGTCTTCCTTTCAGACCCGTCACCCATTGAAAACATTAGTCGCGTTATGAAATCAAAAACACAACAAAGGAAACCCCAAACATTTGAGCAGCTGAAATCCTATAACAAGCAAGAAGGGGAGTACATTTCAAAACTACAGTAATTGGTCTCCTCAGTTCCCAAAAAATTACACAGTGTTGTTAAAAAAGACGAGGTGTAACACAGTGGTGAAGATGTCCTATTCCATCTTTTTTCAAACGTGTTGCTGGCATCAAATTCTAAATGGACATGTATTTTTACAATGACATTAAGAAAACAAACAAACAATGACATTTCTCAGTTTCAATGTTTGATATGTTGTCTTTTTACTATTTTCGATTAAATAAGGGATAAATGGTTTTGCCTTTTGTTTTTATTTACATTATACGCAGCGTCCCAACTTTTTTGGAAATGGGGTTACAATATGACAATAATGTGTCCCTTGTGGAATCCATGTCTTTGAGGCGTTAGAGTGTTATTCTGGAAAGAATAGAGGGCACATGTTTGTTTGAGTGCTTCTAGGTGCCTGCAGCAACAACAGTAGAATTGCTGGAGGCAAAGAGAAAGCTGGTTTTACTTATTATTCCTGTATGTGGCTCAGTCACTATAGTATAATATTTGCAACCCTTTGGGTTGCAGGTTTAACCCATACAAAAGTGTATATGTACACACAAATTTTAGTCACTTTGGATAAAAGTCTGCTAAATGGCATGTTTTCTTGTTATATTGTACATTGTATTATCCTCTTTGAAACTGCCAATGGATGCCTTAATTATTGAAAACTATTTAGCAAACAAAGGATGTTTGAATGCAAATGGAATATCAAGTTTGAATAAATAATTTAGGCCTTCTTTTTGTTTTATATGAGATGATAGCTCACCAAAAACATTTGGAGATATGCTGCCACCTGAGTCAGTACAGACACACAGAAAGCGAGAGAGAGCGAGAGAGAGCCTGTTCCCAGTTAATTTCCTGAATTTATCTCCTCAGTGCAGTGTCTTATCCTGGGGAGTTTAGTGAACACGCATTACCAGCACACTCTCACCAATGTAATGAGATGCCCTGAGACTAGTATTCTTACCGTTCAGGTGAAGGGTTGAGCTTGAAAATAGACTGTAAACAGCTGAACAGCCGCTAAAGCCTTTGGAATACAGTTTGTCCCTATGTTATTTCTGTGTACGTAATTATTTTTCTTGTATCTGTGGTGCCAAAGCATAAATCCTTGTTGTCTCCGAGAACACATAGAAACCCATTGACTCTCGGTTCTCTTCACGAAATGAAATCTACAATGAAAATGCAAGTTTTTCATTTGTAATCTTTTTTTGCTGAGTTACAGATGATGTAAGCAATATGTTAATTAGTCCCTAGCCTATCAGTTTCCAGACTGGGAATATAAATATGCAATTGTTGGTCAGAGATGCCTTGAAATAAGAAGTGTGGATCAGAAAAACTGTCTGTATCTCATGTTACCATCATTTGCCTAATGCAGCACAACAATTTCCCTCACACTAAGTGTATTTGGCTGTTGACTGTGGCCTGTAGAATGTTGTCCCACTTTTGTTCAGCGGCTTATCTTGCTGGTTATTGGCGGGAACTGGAACACACTGTTGTGTACATCAATTCAGAGCATCCCAAGCATCCTCAATAGGTAACACGTCTGGTGAGTATGCAAGCCATGGAAGAACTAGGACATTTTCAGCTTTCTGGAATTGAGTACAGATCCTTGCAACATTGAGCCGTGCATATCATGCTAAAACCTGAAGCAGTAGTGGTGGAAGAATGACATGCATATGGGCCTCATGATCTTGTATTATCACACTGACGTCTGTGATCTCACAGTGAAGACGCTAGATGTGGAGGTCCTGGGCTGGGGAGGTCTCTGTTTTTGATGCTGCTCGGATGTACTGCCAAGTTCCTTAAAACAACGTAGGAGTTCCCCTGCATAAAGTGCACACACTTTGTAATGATCATGTTGTTTTATCAACATCTTGATATGCCCAACCTGTCAGCTGGGTGGATTATCTTGGCAAAAGAGCTATCCTTTGAAATGTGTGTACAAAATTTGAGAGGAATTAATTTGTGTGCATGTACAAATGTTTAAAATATAGGCTAATGGGACCAGCACTTGTTATTCAGTGTATGACAGCAAGCAGACTCAAGTTTATTTTTTAAACCTTTACATTGCAACATTGCTCACAGATGTCTGTATGTGCTAGCGCATCTTGACACTATCCTGTTTATACTTTCAAAGATAGAATTAAGGACTATTTTTTCAGTCATTTGCTTCATTTCCCTCATTTTGATCTGAAATGGGGGATGTCCTGAAAATAACCTGACAGATTTGCTTATTCAAATGAAACACCCCTGTACAGGACACTACAGTGCTACTCCGGGGTTTTGGAAGATAGCTGCAGCAGAGGTAGGCAGCTAAGACAGCCTCAGAGGTCACAAGGCTAAATAACACTCCATGGCTTGCCTAGTAGACTAAAAGTCACCTAATGTGGAACTAGCTAATCTGACTTCCTACTGTGAGACCCCAAAAGGGGGAAAGTGGGAGAGGGTACAATGGAGCGGAGAGAAATAGAAGATGCATGAAAAAGTGAGATACATACAAAGAATACAGAAAATTAGAAAGGAAGGAGAAAAGGGAAAAAAGAGAGAGAGCAAAAGGTGTGTGTGCTCTTCCAGTGGTAGTGGAGTGTGCCTATCTGCTAAGGATTAACTGTGCCTTACTGACCCAGGTCTGGCGTGCTTTAACCTCTGGATGTGGGATTTGCAGTGGTAATCCTTTTTTTATACAAGGAAAAGTGGCTAGGCTGTTACTCTGCACCAGATGCAGCACCCAAGGGAAATGTTAGATGATTGGGAATTATACTGAAAAAAGTCTACTCATGGTGTTCTCATAGGTGCAGTTAACCATAGACCCGGCCGTGTAATAGCCCAGTTTGTAGAGCTTGGCACTTAATACGACCGGGTTGTGTGTTTAAATCCTACAGAGGGGCAGTATGAATGAAAAGGGAACGTAGGTCACTCAGGATCAGGGCATCTGCTTTATGACTACTAAATTATACATCTCTTTTTTTTTACAAGTTACTATTTTCTCACTATTTTCTCTGTAAACTGGGGAAGTTGACTCTTTGAAATAAACCTGTGGTAAATTCTTCCACAATTTTTACACAATTTTCCTTTACTCTTAAGATTTGTGTGGTTTTGTTATTTTTAAAAGAAAAAGTTAAAGTGATTCCACACTGCTTAACTGTGCTGAGTTCGCTGCACTGAAGTATCAATTTAATACTGTAAGTGTTTCATTATTGTGCGGGAAGCTAAGATTTTTGCTGAAGTTGTCAACTTGTAAGACGTGTCATGGTTAAATTTTATAAATTATATGCCAGATGCCTCTGCCAAATACTGAGCAAACATATTTGGATCAGCTTTTTGGATCCTCTGTATTTTAGTTTGTCAACAAGACAATTGAATCAATTGTATTTTGGATATTTTTTATTTTAACATTATTTACTCATATTTATTCTAATCTTATGTATTGCCTCTGATGGCCCTGTCATTCATTCTCTAATACATTTTAGTATTGCAAAGTTAACACAAGAATATTTTTCCATGCAAAAGTTTGCAATATGATATGGAGTTACCCAATGTAGATTTCTCCAAATCATTATAAAACTTTTTTTTTTACAGTGAAATCGTCGTTAGTGTTGTTAATAAAAATTAATCTTACAAAACCAAGTATCCCCCGAAGATGTGCAAAAACGAAATTAATAATTAATTACTGCCCTCATTAATTGGCTTGTGGATATCATAGAACAAAACCAAAACCACCAAATTGCTTGAAAAACTAGTGCATACTACTCAAACTGTTAAGTTATAAGGAATGTATTTGTTTAGTGCAACTTGTAACCATCCACATCCCCTTTTACCGACTGGTACTGAGCTTACCTTTTGATTGATAGAACGGCATGTAGGCATCATACAGCCAACCGACCACATCCTCAGGTTCCCGAATGTACTGATTTGAACAAGGCTCATTATATTCTTAGAATTCCACCCCTGACAACTTGTTTCCTGGCTGTTTTCTTTCAAATGAAGTATACCACACATTTGTTGCACAAACAATTTTATAGTTACAGACATCTTTGTGACTTCTGTCTCTTCTGGAACTGGCAGCAAGACAGCAAAGAAAGCATTCTGACAATGTAACAGATGAATGGATTTCATAGGCAGATTGACATGAGTCTGATTCATACAGTAAAATAATTGTGCTGCTTGCTCAAACATACTATGGGGAAAACCATGTGATGATGTCATCCTATGTGGATGAAGAGACTGCAGGCCTGAGAGAGCCTAAAGAGCAAAAAACACTGCAGTTGGACTGAAACACAGACTCCAAACTAAACCCCTTTCAATATTGACAGACCACTTCATTTTACCTTGTGTTCACCCAATTATTTTTAATTTAATTTAATTTAATTGTTTCTTATGGTGCTCCCGCTCTATATTAGCTGTCTGGTAACAACTTATGAAAAGCAAAACAGTTAGTTAGTTTCCTTAAAAAGACCAATTGGTCAGAAAAGAACGGCCTATGCAGAAGTCAGATAAAACACCTGAGTCTGCAGGAACTCCTTAATCAATAAGAGCTGGAGAGAAAAAGGAGGGTGGCATTGAAATTGTGTCTGATAGCATTATACTAACCATACAAGGAAATGTAAGTCTTTTATGGTGCAAGTTGCTAAGGGTTGTGTGGGTAACTCACACATTCGCGAGTGCCACATCAACCCTCATTTGCATTTGTTCCCTTTTTAATGTACAGAAGGACCGGAAGTTTGAGAGGATTTTCAATTGGCTTGTTTCATGTTGTGTAGAGTTGTAACTGACCTCTCACTCTAAAGAGAATAAATCTGAAACTCATTGAGGTAAATTAGTCAAACCGCCTACTTCAGAAACACGCAATGAATGTTTGATTTAGCTAGACTAATTATACTGATGTTTACGAGCTATCGTTTCCATTTACTGTGCCATTGGGTCATGATGATAGTCCTAATCCCACTTAAAGTGCGAGACAGTACTCTGTCACATAATCATGTTAAATCAGGGGATTACAATATTGCATGAAATTGTTTAGGTTACTGAGACACCTCAGCGGAAAAAGTGAACGGCCACTCTAAGTTATGTGCCATTGCGGTGAACACCAAATGTAAGATACAGTTGTAGTTAATAGAAGGTAATTAGTTGTCGGCTATTTCAGCATAATTTAGGTTTATAAGAGTGCCAAATGAACAAAACCTATGGAGCAAATCTGATTTTCTAATCTGAAATGATTTTGATCTAAATTACTGTATGGGGCTTACAGTAGTGTTCAATGCAGGACTACATTCAGTAAAAAAGATTTACAACCGTGTTTTCAAAACGTTGGGATGTTTCTTAAAATGCAAATACAAACAGAATACAATAATGTGAATACAAACAGAATGCATTTGAACCTTATATTCAATTGAAAATAGTACAAAGACACCATATCAAAGGTTGATACGGAGACATGTTATTGTTTCTAGAAAAATATATGCCCCTTTGAATTTGTTTTTTTAAAAGTTGGGACAGGGGCATGGGAAGACTGGAAAAGTTGTGTAATTGAAAAGTTTGTAATCCACTGTTTGTGATATGTGCCTCCGTTTTCGGTTGCGTCTTTATTTTTGTAAGCCTACATTAAAGTAATGTCGTGCTACTAATCTGCACCTGTGTCCTGCCTCCCGCACCGTGACAGTAATGCATACATGGTGGAATGAAACATAACTAATTAGAGCAGTTGGCAACAGGTTAATAAGATAATATTACAAGACTATTCCAGAGGATGGGTGTTCATCATTCTGTGAAAGACTGCACAGGCAAATTGTGCAACAATTAAAGAACAACTTCTCAATGTAAAATTGCAAAGAGTTTGAGGTTCTCATCATCTGCAGTACACAACATCATGAAAGGATTCAGAGAGTCCGGAGGAATCTATATGCAAGGTACAAGGCCAAAAACACTATTAAATGGCTGTGATCTTCGGGCCCTCAGGCAGTACTAAATTAAAAACAGACACAATTCTGTAGTGGACATCACTGCATGGATACAGCAAAACCATTGTCTATGAAAACTGTACGTCGCTGCATCCACAAATTTTTCACCCCATGCTTCCTGAAGCACCTACCACTAGTTGGATTGGCTTGATTAGGCACTTCTTACGGACCACTATTGTCAAGCTGCTTCCACAACAGCTCAATAGGGTTGAGAACCTGGTGAGTGTGCTGGACACACCTTCATAGATAGAATACCAGCTGACTGCTTTTTTCCTGAATAGTTCTTGGCTTGGGAATGCCTCGGGATCCCTCAGTCTGAGCTGGCAAATGTAGCTCGGATATGGGAAGTTTGGGGTCCCTGGCTGGAGCTGCTGCCCCCGCGACCTGACAAAAAATAAGCAGCTGAAGATGAAGAAGAAGTTCTTGCATAGCTTGGAGCTGTGCTTTGGGTCCTTATCCTGTTATAGTTGGACATTTCCTCCAATCAAGCGCCGTCCACAGGGAATGGCATGTCATTGCAAAACTGAGTGATATGCTTCCTTCGTCAAGATCCCCTTTTACCCTGTACAAATATCCCACTTCACCACCACAAAAGCACACCCAGACCATCACATTCCCTCCAACATGCTTGACAGATGGCATCAAGCACTCCTCCAGCATCTTTTTGTGTGATCTGCATCTCAAAATGTACTTTCCGAACACCTTAAAGTAACATTTGTTCTGACTTTTTTCCTATCTTCCTCTGTCCAGTGTTTGTTTTCTTATCACCATCTTATCACCTTTTCTTTTTTTTGGCCAGTCTGAGATATGGCTTTTTATTTGCAACTCTGCCTAGCACTAGAACCGCCAGGCCTTTTTTACCCACTATAACCGCCAGAGCCCAATGCCATTTGGCATCTTCAGCATACGAATTGTCCCTATTAGCATAGACATTCTCCTCCGCAGCATCACCATCCAGCCAGAGCATCAGTTCATCTACTAGGTCATCATCAAACTACATAGAATAAAAAAAAAAGAATGTCTGTTTTAAATGGTTAATGAATTAGAAAAAAAAAAAGAATGTGTTTGTCTCATCATACAAAAAAAAATACCAAAAAAGTTTAGGCCTACATAGAAAAAGACAAGTTCGGAAATTATTTCAACGCCATTGTAAAGTTCTAGTCTCACAGATTACTGGCATATAAGATTATTCTATAGGTGACATCAATACGTTTTTGAATAACAGAGAGGAGCTATTAGAAAAAAGCGAGGTCCGAAATGAATTGGCTGTGAACAGCATGTCTTTGCACATCTCTCCCCGGGGATGTAGTAGGGCTATCAGATTGATTTCAATGCCAATGCATATCTCTAGTCTCCTAGATTATTGTCTTATACAATTTTTCTATGTGTGACATGAATAAGTTATCGAAAAACTGAATGGAGTTAGTAGAAAAAGAGGAGATATCCTCTTTTACATTTGTAGCATATTCATCTTCAGTAAAATAATCAGAGACATTTCCAAGAGAGACTGTAGGATGTGTGTGCGATTTAGTTTCTCCTTCCCAAATGCAAATTTACAATTGATGAATTAGCCTACACAATAAGATGAATCCCCTTCTGAAAAATGCTAACCCATGTGATAAGTTGCCTATACAATTTGTATTATGTTTCAATAATAGACTAATTACATTTTCATTAATCTGGGAGTATCGTGCATTCATCCATTGACGTCATGCATTCAGCGAGGGGTGATGTCGGATTATGTTGGCGGATTATTTCGGAAAAAGTTTATAATTCCGACAATGGGACAATGTAATATAGTGGAGAGAACAAGTATTTGATACACTGCTGATTTTGCAGGTTTTCCTACTTACAAAGTATGTAGAGGTCTGTACTTTTTCAGCTGTGAGAGACGCAATCTAAAACAAAAATCCCAAACATCACATCATATGATTTTTAAATAATTAATTTGCATTTTATTGCATGACATAAGTATGTGATCACCTACCAACCAGTAAGAATTCTGGCTCTCAGCAGGAGGGCTTCTTAGTTTTTCTTTAAGAAGCCCTCCTGTTCTCCACTCATTACCTGTATTAACTGCAACTGTTTGAACTCGTTACCTGTATAAAGGAAACCTGTCCACACAGTCAATCAAACAGACTCCAACCTCTCCACAATGGCTGAGACCAGAGAGCTGTGTAAGGACATCAGGGATAAAATTGTAGACCTGCACAAGGCTGGGATGGGCTACAGGACAATAGGCAAGCAGCTTGGTGAGAAAGCAACAACTGTTGGCGCAATTAGTAGAAAATGGAAGAAGTACAAGATGACGGTCAATGTCTGTCAATCTGGGGCTCCATGCAAGATCTCACCTCGTGGGGCATCAATGATCATGAGGAAGGTGAGGGATCAGCCGAGAAGTACACGGCAGGACCTGGTCAATGACCTGAAAAGAGCTGGAACCACAGTCTCAAAGAAAACCATTAGTAACACACAACGCCATCATGGATTAAAATCCTGCAGCGCACACAAGGTCCCCCTGCTCAAGCCAGTGCATGTCCAGGCCTGTCTGAAGTTTGCCAATGACCATCTGGATGATCCAGAGGAGGAATGGGAGAAGGTCATGTGGTCTGATGAGACAAAAATAGAGCTTTTTGTTCTAAACTCCACCTGCCGTGTTTTGAGAAAGAAGTAGGATGAGTACAACCCCAAGAACACCATCCCAACCGTGAAGCATGGAGGTGGAAACATCATTCTTTGGGGATGCTTTTCTGCAAAGGGGCGAGGACGACTGCACCGTATTGAGGGGAGGATGGATGTGACCATGTATCACGAGATCTTGGCCAACAACCTCCTTCCCTCGGTAAGAGCATTGAAGATGGTCGTGGCTGGGTCTTCCAGCATGACAACGACCCGAAACACACAGCCTAGGCAACTAAGGAGTGGCTCCGTAAGAAGCATTTCAAGGTCCTGGAGTGGCCTAGCCAGTCTCCAGACCTGAACCCAATAGAAAATCTTTGGAGGGAGCTGAAAGTCTGTATTGCCCAGCCACAGCCCCGAAACCTGAAGTATCTGGAGAAGGTCTATATGGAGGAGTGGGCCAAAATCCCTGCTGCAGTGTGTGCAAACCGGGTGAAGAACTACAGGAAACGTATGATCTCTGTAATTGCAAAGGTTTCTGTACCAAATATTAAGTTCTGCTTTTCTGATTTATCAAATACTTATGTCATGCAGTAAAATGCAAATTAATTATTTAAAAATCATACAATGTGATTTTCTGGATTTTTGTTTTAGATTCTGTCTCTCACAGTGGAAGTGTACCTATGATAAAGATTACAGACCTCCACATGATTTGTAAGTAGGAAAAACGGCAAAATCAGCAGTGTATCAAATAATTGTTTTTCCTACTGTATATCCCTTTTCAGGAAAAGTCATGGAAGGAGGAGTGTGTAGTTTTCAAAATGGCAGTTATTTTTCATTACAAACTCAAACACTAATTGGCGTAGGCATTTGGCAGTTCTAGTTCTAGAAGTCCAGCATCCCGGAGTCGCCTCTACACTGATAACGTTTAGACTGGTGTTTTGTGGGTACAATGTAGCTGCTATTTGAGGACCTGTGAAGTCTGTGATGTCTGTTTCTCAATCAGTTTGTCCTCTTGGTCAGTTGCGCATTGGGGCCTCCCACTATTCAATTTTGGTCAGAGTCAATTTGAGCTGTTCTGTGAAAGTAGTAGTACACAGTTTCTTGGTAGTTTCTCACATGGAAAAGCCTTAATTTCTCTGAACAAGAATAGACTGAGTTTCAGAATTTAGTCATTTTCTTCTAGCCATTTTGAGCCTGTAATCAAACCAACAACTGCTGATGCTCCATATACTGAACTGCTTTAATAATGAAGGCCCGTTTTATTGCTTCTTTATCAGCACAGTTTTCAGCTGTACTAATATTATTGCAAAAGGGTTTTATAAGGATCAATTAGCCTTTTAAAATTATATACTTAGACATCATGCCAGTGAAACACAGGACAGAAGGTTGCTGATAATGGGCGTCTGTACACCTATGTACAGTAGATATTCCATTAGAAATCTGCTGTTTCCAGCTACAATAGTCATGTACAAAATTAACAATGTCTATTGTATTTCTGACACATTTATGTTATTTTTTATTCAACTTTAGCTTTTCTTCAAAAACAAGGACATTTCTAAGTGACCTAGAACTTTTTAACAGAAGCGCATTTTAGGTAGTACATTCAGAGAAATTTTGTGGCTTTTACAAAGGGTTTTCAGCTAATTATCTAAATGTATTATTTTGCAACTGCTTTTTACAGCTGAGTGTAGTGATTGAGATGCCTTGTACGGCAAATGGCATTGTTTCATATAGCCTGACTGTAGCACTGATTGGCTGTTGGTTGGCATAGTGTGAGTCATAATTCCCATAAATCCTTAAAACAAAACTTTAAATCAGCGCTTTGCATTATTACACCAATCATTTCTTCGATCTGGGATATTTAGACAGTGTTTTGTGCAGGCTTACACCAACGCATTTTGATAACTGGGTACATTTCATTAGGACAATTTGACTTTTATCAATATTGCCATGCAATAAGGTCATCTCTAATGTGGGTAAGAAACTCTGCAGTACTTATAGGAGACAAGGGGTATGGAGAGATACAGCACAGCTGTCTTGTGTAAACAGTACATGTTCCCTGCCTAAGTGTTACCTAAATAGGTCAGATTGCCCAAGTATCAGAGCCGGGTTAAGTCTAAACAAAACACAGGCATTATTATAAGTAATTATGAAATATCTTTTGGGATAAATGAATGAAAAGAACACTACATTTATGGGGATTATGATGCATCAACTATTTAGGTTAATGGCGCAAAGACCTTTTTAGCGTTCAGAATTGACACTTTTATTGATGTGATCATCCCTGCCTACAAAAAAATCACGTATCCATCTTACAAAGTTAGAATCGTTATTATGGTTTGTTGCATTGAAAAGTGTTGTAAAACTGTGTTGGTTAGATCAGTGACGTTTATCTTTTCTGTATAGTGCCATCTAATAGGACAAATTTGCTGATGTGTAACGTTGGCTGGCATTTCTTCTGCGTGGCAGTTCTGGGGGAGCTGCTTGACTGTGTACACACACAGGAAAAAATTATTAAATATGTGTGTCATTAAAAAACAATGTATTCTCCTCATATCATATTTTTTTATCATTTAGCACTCACTTGGTCAATGACACTAACTCTTGAGTTTTATCAATGTTAGGCAACATTGACAAGTATCACTGATAAGCTACAGAGTTGTGAAGTAAATACACTTAAATATCCGCAAAGAAAATTGCCCTGATTGGCTCATTAACACTTATTCAATATTTCTTTCACCTTCTCCTAATAATTGTATCTTTCTCAAATTAGGATTTGTTCTCCTTTAGGAAGGTGAGGAAATGCAGAGTGTGCCAAGACTCAGTATGAGATTGTATTCTTCGGTGATACTGCTGCTTCATAATTGTTATTGCATGGATGCCCGCCCTGTCTCATTACCCATTCATTAATACAACAAGATATTTAAGGTATTAAACATATTACACAAAAATTCTGATCCAGCTTTCCATCGCAACCTCATGAATCCTATTTATTTAATGACATAGTGATGGATTGTTGCCGTATTGTACTGAAGAGCAAAGGGGACAAAGCGAAACTTTCCTGAAGAAGTAGGAAGTAAAAACAACATGGATTTTTTAGCCAGTTTCTATTGTATGCTCATTTGTCAGAATATTGGCGAAGCAGCGGTGCAAACATTTATATGAATAGATATGCGCATGCGACAGAGATGACTGTCTATATTATTATACAGTAATAGCATCATATATTGTTGAGCATAAACATTCCTTGTTATGAGGAGAAATTCTGATTCTCAGGATTTTTTTGAACCAATTACATGGTTGTCTTCAAATCTAAATGAGTTACCAAATTATATGTTTTATTTATTCCTCCTTTTGTTAATTTAACCAGTTAATTCATTTGACAACCAATAAAAAATGTCAGCAATGATGAATTAATTAAACACACAAAACAGATAAATAATAAGTTCATATAAAAAAATAAACACTTTATAAATGAGCCGAAGACATACCTTTCAAAATACACAGCAAGACACACATATCGATGCTATTCATGATTTACAATGTAAAATAATTAGGTAGCAGCTTGGGTTTTCTTTTTTAATTAATTTGGAATGAGTGTCATGTTCAGGTGTCTAGCAGTTGGTTCCAATCTTTGTAAAAAAAACATTGAACTGACTCTGTGCTGAACTCTGTGCTGAACATGTCTACTTGAGTTGCTTGCTTTAAGGCTTACTCTAGCTCCTAACTTGGCTGTAACAGTTACAGTACTCTTTAGAGAAGGCAACACTCTGCTGTTTCAGGTGCTCTCAAGGATTAAGCCAATTGCCATTCCACTTTCTCATCTTCAGACTTATTCATAATGAAAGACCTGAATTAGGATGGATTTTCTAATGCTTTTGGTAATTTTGTACATGTTTTTAATGATCTGAACCTAACCAAGCTGATTATGATGCCCACAATGCCTAATCTAAAGTATACAAATAAATCAACTTTGATGTACTGTTCTTAATTTTAACAAATGCGTACCTGAAAGATTTACAATTAGTGGTGTTTTTTCACTTGACATTAGTGATCATTGTCCAACTGTTTGTATTACAAATGCATCAATTAAAGTATCCTATCATTATTATGAGGAATTACAATTTGTTAGTGAACAAGCCTTTCTCATCTATAGCAGATGAGAATGAATTGTTCCAAAAAAGACATTATTTTGAAAAACAATCAAATCAAAATGGGATGGAAATTCCCCCTTCCCAAAGAAATTAGCTCTGTCGCTGGTCATTTTAGTGCACAAAAACAATCCCGGTCCTATGACAGCCAAAAAATTATCGAAGCAGGCTATTGATTTGAGAGGACACCTGAGTATCCATGTGGTAGAGAAAGATGCCACTAGCTTAAATGTGATGAATGTGGAAAATGATAGACTAGGTTTTTATTTTCATTGTTTTAATGAACATTTATTATTATTGACTTCCTGTTGAAAATTGACGGTGATAGGTCTGTTGGAACGATTTGGATCCGGTTCTACTTAAAACATCTGCAATGCCTATTGTATGCACATTATCCCAGATCTTAAAATTAACCCAATAATATTAACAAAGCAGTAAAAAGCAGCATACATTTCAGCCCATTCACATGGGATAGAACGTTTGGTCTACTATGTGATTTCACTGAATTGGTTGTAAATTGACCAATGACTGTTCATCTGGCCAAAGTGGTGGATTGTAGAGCTTATGACGCAATCAGGGCTGTATGTAAATAACTTCATAATTCATTAAAAACGCCTGTACAGTCAGACTGAGCAATTTCAAGGGCCACAGCAGACTCTGATATAAAGATGAGAGATATTAAGTTATATATTTCATTTCTGCAGGCAGACACTCTAATCATGACTATGTGCTGGCATTAGTGTGGACAAATAAAGAGAAAGAGTAGCCTCTAGTGGCTGATATTCTTGTTGCATTCCTACTCTATCTCTGTGTGTTCTTAGTAAGCATAAAGAGTTGTTAATGGAATCTGGCTATACACCCGTTAGAACACATCATATCCTTCTCCCTGTGCCAATATAATTTAATATGGGTAAATATAATTTACCACACACTATTGCAATTGATAATTTCATTATGCTATCAATATTGAGGACATCTGAGGGGAATCACTGTAGTGTAATATATATGTGTGTGTGTGTGTGTGTGTGTGTGTGTGTATATACATTGATCAGCCATAACATTATAACCACCTGCCTATTATTGTGTAAGTTCCCCTTTTGCCATCAAAACAGCCCTGACCCATCGAGGGATGGACTCCACTAGACCTCTGAAAGTGTGCTGTGATATCTGGCACCAAGACATTAGCAGCAGATCCTGTAAGTTGTGAGGTGGGGCCTCCATGGATTTGACCTGTTTGTCCAGCACGTCCCACAGATGCTTGATTGGATTGAGATCTGGGGAATTTGGTGGCCAAGTCAACACCTTGAACTCATTGTTATGTTCCTCAAACCATTCCTGAACAGTTTTTGCTTTGTGGCAGGGCACATTTTCCTGCTGAAAGAGGCCAATGCCATCAGGGAATACCATTGCCATGAAAAGGTGCATATGGTCTGCAACATTTCTCAGGTATGTGGTATGTGTCAAAGTAACATCCACATGAATGGCAGGACCCAAGGTTTCCCAGCAGAACATTGCCCAAAGCATTACACTGCCTCCGCCGGCTTGTCTCCTTCCCATAGTGCATCCTAGTGCCATGTGTTCTCCAGGTAAGTGACACCCGGTCATGTGATTCATCAGACCAGGCCACCTTCTTCAATTGGTCTCGGTCCTGTTCTGATGCTCACATGCCCATTGTAGGTGGCATGGGTCAGCATGGGCTGTTTATTCTGACTCCTATCTATCTGTACCAGCATTAACTTTTTCAGCTATTTCAGCTATAGTAGGTCATCTGCTGAATAAGACCAAGCAGGCCAGCCTTTGCTCCCCACGTGCATCAATCAGCCTTGGCCACCCATGAGCCTGTCGCCAGTTCACCGCTTTTTCTTCCTTGGACCACTTTTGATAGGTACTGACCACCGCAGACCAGGAACACACCACAAGGGCTGCAGTTTTAGAGATGCTCTGACCCAGTCGTCTAGCTATCACAAACTGGCCCTTGTCAGTGTTGCTCAGATCCTTATGCTTGACAGAATGTTCACTTGCTGCCTAATATATCCCACCCACTGTGTTAATCCGTTTACCTGTCAGTGGTCAAAATGTTATGGCCGATCGGTGTGTGTGTGTGTGTGTGTGTGTGTGTGTGTGTGTGTGTATGTTATATATATAGTGCCTTGCAAAAGTATTCACCCCTTGGCTTTTTACCTATTTTGTTACATTACAGCCTTTAGTTCAATGTTTTTTTATCATAATTTTATGTGATGGATCAGAACACAATAGTCTAAGTTGGAGAAGTGAAATGAGAAAAATATATACATACAATTATTTTGAAAATTGGCATGTGCATATGTGTTCACCCCCTTTTTTATGACTGGTGCAACCAATTGCCTTCAGAAGTCACATAATTACTGAAATGATGGCCACCTGTGTGCAATCTAAGTGTCACGTGATCTGTCAGTACATATACACTGCCATGAAGACCAACGAGCTCTCCAAACAAGTTAGGGACAATGTTGTTGAGAAGTACAAGTCAGGGTTAGGTTATAAAAAATATCAAAATCTTTGATCGCCCAGGAGCACCATCAAATCTATCATAACCAAATGGAAAGAACATGGCACAACAGCATACCTCCCAAGAGACTGCCGCCCACCAAAACTCACGGACCCGGTAAGGAGGGCATTAATCAGAGAGGCAGCACAGAGACCTAAGGTAACCCTAGAGGAGCTGCAGAGTTCCACAGCAGAGAGTGGAGTATCTGTACATAGGACAACAATAAGTCATACGCTCTATAAAGTTGGGCTTTATGGCAGAGTGGCCAGAAGAAAGACAAAAAAACAATATGGCACGCTTTGAGTTTGCGAAATTGCATGTGGGAGACTCCCAAAATGTATGGAGGAAGGTGCTCTGGTCAGATGAGACTAAAATTGAACTTTTCGGCCATCAAAGAAAACGCTATCTCTGGCGCAAACCCAACACATCACATTACCCAAAACACCATCGCCACAGTGAAACATGGTGGTGGAAGCATCATGCTGTGGGGATGTTTTTCAGCAGCCGGGACTGGGTAACTGGTCAGAGTTGAGGGGAAGATGGATGGTGCTAAATACAGGGATATTCTTGAGCAAAACCTGTACCACTTTGTGCGTGATTTGAGGCTAGGACGGAGGTTCACCTTCCAGCAGGATAATGACCCCAAACACACTGCTAAAGCAACACTTGAGTGGTTTAAGGTGAAAAATGTAAATGTGTTGGAATGGCCTAGTCAAAGCTCAGACCTAAATCCAATAGAAAATCTGTGGTCAGACTTAAAGATTGCTGTTCACAAGCGCAAACCATCCAACTTGAAGGAGCTGGAGCAGTTTCGTAAGGAAGAATGAGTAAAAATCCCAGTGGTAAGATGTGGCGAGCTCATAGGGACTTATCCAAAGCGACTTGGAGCTGCAATTGCCGCAAAAGGTGGCTCTACAAGTATTGACTTTAGGGGGTGAATAGTTATGCACATTTACTTTACTGTTATTTTGTCCTATTTCTTTGCTTCCCAATAAAAAAAAAACATCTAAAAAATTAAATGATGCAAATCCTCAAACAATCCATGTTAATTCCAGGTTATGAAGCAACAAAACACGAAAAATGCCAAGGGGGGGAATACTTTTGCAAGGCACTGTGTGTGTGTGTGTGTGTGTATGCACTGCTCAAAAA
This sequence comes from Esox niger, assembly GCA_016801105.1. Lineage (NCBI taxonomy): Eukaryota > Metazoa > Chordata > Actinopteri > Esociformes > Esocidae > Esox > Esox niger. The sequence continues at coordinate 37,647 of JACXGJ010001134.1, read as the reverse complement.
AAATTAAGAGAACACTTAAATAACACATCAGATCTCGATGAATGAAACAAATTAAAGATTAAAATCTTTAGGGTACATTGTGTTATTCGTTGAGAACAAAATGACATAACAACTGTCAAGGGAATCTAAAATCAACCGATTGAGGGCTGGATTCAGACTCACACCAAACATCTAAGTAAAGAATTGAAATCACAGGCTGTTCCAACTTGTTTGACATCATGGCAACTCATTTTGTGACTCAATATTGCTTATTGTCCCCACTTGCCTGTATGCACTCTCAACATCATCTGGGCATGCTCCTGATGAGATGGCGGATTGTGATCTTGGGGAACTCTTTCGAGACCCTCATCAGGGCATCAGTGAGATCCTGGACAGTCCGTGGCACTATTTGGCGGTGTTGGATACAACAGTACATAACGTCCTTGAGATTCTCAATTGGATTCAGGTCTGGGATTTGTGAGGTCCAGCCAGTGGTATCAATGCCTTCATCATCCAGGAACTGAATACACGCCCTGGCCACATGAGGCTGGACATTGTCAAGCACCAGGAGGAATCCAGGGCCGACTGCCCCGGTGCAAGGTCTGACGATGGGTCTGAGGGTTTCATCCCGGTACCTAACAGCAGTCAGGGTACCGTTGGCTAGCAGGTGGAGGTCTGTGTGGCCCTCCAAGGAGATGCCCCCCGGACCATCACCACCGCCAAACTGGTCACTCTGGATGATGTTGCAGGCAGCATAACGTTCACCACGGAATCTCTAGACCTGCTCATGTCTGTCACATGTGCTCAGTGTCAACTTGCTCTCATTTGTGATGAGAACGGGGCACCAGTGGGGGACCTGCCAATTCTGATGTTCTCTGGCGAATGCCAATCGAGCTGCACGGTGCTGGGTTGTGAGCACAGGTTCCACTAGAGGACATTGGGCCCTCGTGCCACCCTCATTGAGTCTGTTTCTGACAGTTTGGTCATTTTGTAGGGGTTTGGCAGTGCTTCTGTGCCTCCTTGCACAAAGGAGCTGATACCGGTCCTGCTGCTGGGTTGATGCCCTTCTACACCCCTGTCCAGCTCTCCCCGTTTAACGGCGCATCTCCTCCATGCTCTTGAGACTGTACAGGGAGCCACAGCAATCCGTTTTGTGACGACATTGTATGGATGTGACATCCTGGAGGAGCTGGACTTCTGTGCAACCTGAATGGACTACAGGCCTCAGAATACCAGTAGCGATAAGGACACTAGCAAATACCTAGAGAAGAATCAGTCGGGAAAGATAAGTAGAGAGCAATACTCTGTGGCCACCACCTGCAAAACCATACCTGTTTTGGGGGTAGTCTTGCTGTTGCCTCTCCAGGCACCTGTTGTCACTTTCACCAAAACAGGTTACTCTGATTTACAATCGCCTGCTTATGCTTCCTAACTGGACTGATTGATATCCCTTAAGTTTAATTGACTTGGTTTTAATTGCCCTTGAGAAGTTAGCCAAAGCTATATTTTCTGCTTTAGGCATATCCTGTGCAAGAGAGCAGAACCAGAACACACACACACACACACACTCACACACACACACAATGGCTTTACTAAATTACTTGATTATACTTAGAATTTCCAATTAACATATTCATTCACCAAGGTTGATTAGATAGTAAGCGAACAATCAGATCTCAAAGTCAGTGTGTTGGATGCAAGAGGAATTGGCAGGAGTAAAAACCTGAGTGACATTGTCAGAGCAGTTTTTAATCGGCAAGGCTTGAGGACCCACCGTTCTTGTCCCTCCGGTTTTGCCTCCGATCTGGACTAAGTTTAAATAGACTCCGGGCTTAGCCCACATGCATTGAACTATTAAAATTAGTACTCTTACAACGTTCACCCGGCACAGCCAGAAAAGGACTGGTCACCCCTCGGAGCCTGGTTCCTCTCTAGGTTTCTTCCTAAATTTGGCCCTCTTAGGGAGTTTTTCCTAGCCACTGAAGTTCATCACTATTGTTGTTTGCTCCCTGGGGTTTAAGGCCGGGTGTTTTGTGAAAGCACTTTGTGACAACTGCTGATGCAAAAAGGGCTTTATAAAATACATTTGATTGATTGATTGATTAAGGGGTGCTCCCAGTCAGCAATGATGAGTATGAACCGACAGGGGTCAGAGGAGGGATAAACCACAAACTGGTGACATGTTGTTGTGCCCCCAATACATTGTTTGGAAATGGTTTGAGGAACATAATGGAGAGTGCAGGGTGTTGCCCTGGCCTCCAAATTCCCCAAATCTCAATTCCATTTGAGCATCAGTAGGTGTTAGACCAACATGTCAGATCTGTGGGGGCTCCACCTCACAACATACCAGACTTGATGGATCTGCTACCAATGTCTTGGTGCCAGAAACCATAGGAAACCTTTAGGGTCTTGTAGGCTCATGCTTCGGCAGATCGGTGCTATTTTGGTGGTACAAGGAGGATCAACCGCATATACATCTGCTGGTCTTTATGTTTTGGTCTAATGTAGTGTATGATGTACTAAACAAAAATATAAACATTTTTGTTTTGGTCTCATGTTTTTGAGCTGAAATATAAGATCCTGTGAGATTTTCCTCAATAGAAATTAACTTATTATGAACTACTGAATTAATTAATTCACTATACAGACTGATATTTGTATACGAGCTGTAACTCTGTAAAATCTTTGAAACTGTTGAATGTATTGCCTATATTTTATTCGTGTAGATACATTATATCAATCAGTCGGGTGGTTAACATTGTTGCTGGCATTAACATTTTTGTCAGGTTTACTTGATGTACTTGCAGAGGTTTGGCAAACTGACAGTAAGAGTGATTGGGATTGGACTATTACTGACATAGGATCGGGGTAGCTAGTAGACTGGTGACATTGAACACCGGTGCAGGAGGGTGTGTGACAGCAGAAGTTATTATTACTCATCAGAAATATTCTCATAGTTATGTGGGCCGATTCAAAACCTTAATAAAGCATTTAGTTTCATTAACTTAGTTTGATCACATTTTATAGACATGTCAAACCAAATAGCAAATTATGCATTTCTGAGGGGACACAATATTATCTTTATTATTTGTATTTTATTACTACAATTTCAAATTATTTTGGAATAATTTTCTTAAACTGCAGTATGCTTAATAATTGTTTTAATATTTATTTAATCTATAATAGCAGATGACCATCATTCTGACACATTACAGGATTTTGTTAAAATGCATCAGAGTTTCCAAACACTGACAAGTGCACATTTGTATTTGAAATAATTGTTTTGCAATGTCGTTACAAAATTATTGTTTATCGCCAATAGTCACTGTCATGGCACAGTGCTGGTTTCATGAAAATCTCCCCTTGGTTTCATGAAAAGACTCCCCTTGGTTAAACAAAAAATAAGATAAATTCTTTATTATTGTTCCAACTTGTTCTTTTCCCCATTACAGCAACAGAAAGGCCGGATTATCGTTAAACTTTCACATACTGTGCTGCTTGAAAGTATGTGAACCCCTTGTGCAATTTGCTTTAGAATAACTTTTGTGTTCACCATGAAATCTTTTTTATCAGATTTAGTTATCAATTCCATATGTTGGTTTAGAGCAAATAATTAATATGGTAGAAAAGCTAAATATAAAAGGAATTTGTGCAGGTGAAAAAAATAAATGAACCAAAGTTGCATTGTCTATATCAAAGAGATTAGTAGAATATGATGTGTAAATATTTGGGTACCAAATGAACCAATCAAAAGTGGGATCATTTGGAAAGAGTTTGGGCAGCACTCTGATAAATTAAGACAAGGTGGTATTACTCCAACAGGTGAATGAAAAATGCTAAAAAGATGGTAGGTCTACAATCTTGTCCCTGACATCCTTGGACAGCTCTTTGGTCATGGCAGTGGTTGAGTTTGGAATCTGATTGATTGATTGGTTGGTAGCTTCTGTGGACAGGTGTCGTCTATACAGGTAAAATACCCTTTCAGAGTGTGCTCGTAACCTCCGCTTGTTACCTTTATAAAATACACCTGGGAGCCAGACATCTTTCTGATTGAGAGGGAATTAAATACTTATTTCCCTCAAGAATCATCTGACCTCTGTAATTGTCAGGGTTTTGCCACCAAGTACTAAGTCATGTTTTGCAGGGGGGTCCAATACTTATTTCTCTCATTAAAATGCATATAAATGTATATCATTTTTGACATGCGTTTTTCAGTTTTTTTATGTATCTGTCTCTCACTTCAAATAAACCTTCCATTAAAATTATAGATGATTATTTTTTGTCAGTGAGCAAACGTACAAAATCAACTTTTCCCCTCACTGTAGCTATTCCAGCCACATCTTTGGGACTGGGTCCTGAAGTGTATAGTGCGTCGTGCATAAAACTGAACTGTCCTAAGTAGTACCACTCACTACCAAGTTCCAAACTGTCTCTAGAAGCAACTTAAGTAAAAGAAATGTTCAACAGGGGGATCATGTAATGGGTTTTCACAATTGATTTTTCAGACACAAGCCTAAGATACTGGTTTGCAATTCCAAGCATTGGCTAGATTGGTGTAAAACTCATCACGATTGGATTCTGGAGCTGTGAAAAGGTGTCCTCTAGTTTGATAAATCACACGTCACCATCTTACAATCTGATGGACAAATCAGGATTTGGTGGATGCCAAGTGAATGTTTCCTTCCGAAATGTATAGTGCCAACTATAGAGTTTTGTTGTTTTAATACCAAAAGTGAGGCTAACTCCACATTCATGCTTTTGGAAGAAGTTTGGCAAGCCACATACAAAAAGCTCTGAATATAAATGTTCACCTATTTCATTTGATTTGATATCCTAAACTTTGGATCATAGGGCCAAAAAATCCAAGAGTGTATCTGTGTACCTAATGTTAGGTGCATATGTTTAGAAACATGGAGATATGTTTTGCGTGCAGTATTGAGCAGCTATTAAACTAAAGGTTTTCAGGTGGCTTGATGTCGTGAACGTCAGAATGTTGCCCACAGCAAGAGGAAACTGTTCAGGAGGTAACAGTTGAGATCATGACTGACCACTACTGGCTGCCAGCACTATATCTGTCTACAGCTGTCCTTGTGGTGGAAACAAGGATTTAATGGCTGTTGTAATTAGAGGATATGAAGATTTTAGATCTGTGAGACACTATCTCAACATGCAGGGTCAGTAGTAGTTCTATCTACCACTATCAGGTTGCACTACCTGTCCCTCATTGTTTGAGTACCTAAAAACATTGAAGTGAAAGGGTGATGAGATAAGCCATCTATCTCACTATACTCACACTTGAATTGAGGATATGAGAATCATACTGTGCTGACTGATTGTTTCCCACTTTCTCTCTCTCCCTCTTTGTCTCAGGGACAAAAACTTCATTAAGGACTTCCCCCAACTAGCCGATGGATTGATGGTCATCCCCTTGCCAATAGAAGAGCAGTGTAGAGGACTGCTGTCGGAACCGCAGCCCAATCTACAGCTACTCACAGGTGTGTGAGTGAATGATTGTCTGCATGTCTCTGCGTGCAGACTTGCATACACTATATGGCCAAAAGTATACAGCCCTACTCACCGTTGCATAAAATCTAGCCCATTGCCATGGAATCTCCACAGACATTGTAAATTGGCAGTACAATAGGTCGTAATGAAGAGCTCAGTGACTTTAAACGTGGCACTGTTGTAGGAGACCACTTTTGCCACCAAGTCAGGTCATGAAAGTTCTGACTTATATCTGCCCTGGTCAGTGGTAAGTGCTACAAATGTGAAGTGGAAGCATCTAGGAGCAACAACAGCCCAGCCACAAAGTGGTACACTACGCAAACTCATAGAGCGGGGCATGTGTTGAAGTGCTAAGTGCTGAAGTGCGTAGAGAGTGAATAACGCCTGTTGTCTGTTAAATCCTTTACTACGGACTTCCTCTGGAACTGCCTCTGGAACATCAGCACAAGAACTGTGCATCAGGAGCTTTACGAAATGGGTTTCCATGTCCAAGCAGCTGCATGTAAGTCTCACAACAACATGCGCAATGCCAAGTGTCAACTGGAATGGTGTAAAGCACGCTTCCACTGGACTCTGGAGCAATGGGAACGTGTTCTCTGGAGTGAGGAATCACTTCAGTATCTGACAGTCTGAAGGACAAATATGGGTGTGGCCGATGCCAGGAGAACATTATCTACCAGAATGCATCGTGCTTACTGTATAGTACGGTGGAGGAGGGATAATGGTCTAGGACTGTGTTTCAGGGTTTGGGCTAGGCCCCTTAGTTCCAGTGAAGGGTTTTCTTAATGTTAACGGATACAAATACATTTTGGTCAATTGGGTGCTTTCAAGTTTGTGGCAATAGTTTGGGGAAGGCCCTTTCCTGTTCCAGCATGACTGTGCCCCTATGCCCAAAACGGGGTCCATAAAGACATCAGGGGAAAAGGCTGGTGTGGAGGAACTTGAAGGGCCTGCATAGAGCCCTGACCTCAACCCCACTGATCACCTTAGGGATGAGTTGAAACAGCGATTGCGAGCAAGGCCTTCTCATCCATCATCAGTGCCTGACCTTACAAATGCTCTTTTGGCTGAATGGGCACAAATTCTCAGTGACACTCCAGAATCTTGTTAAAAGCCCTCCTAGAACAGTGGTGGTTGTTATTGATGCAAGGGGGCGAACTCCACATTAATGCCCATTGTTTTTTAATGGTATATCCAACAAGGTCATATAGATTTGATGTGGTCAGGTGTCCACATACTTTTTGCCAGATAGTGTGTCTTTGTACTGTCACACTAATGTACAGTGGGGCAAAAAAGTATTTAGTCACCAATTATGCAAGTTCTCCCACTTAAAAAGATGAGAGAGGCCTGTAATTTTCATCATTGGTACATTTCAACTATGAGAGACAAAATGAGAAAAAGAAATCCAGAAAATCACATTGTAGGATTTTTTATGAATTTATTGATAAATTCCTCGGTAAAATAAGTATTGATGGAATCCACTTAATGGGCCTCAACAAAATCCTGTCTTAGAGCTCTACGGACGATTCCTTCAACCTCATGGCCTGGTTTTGAGTCTTACATGCACTGTGTACTGTGGGACCTTATACAGCTCCTTTTTCTTTCCTTTCCATTTTTTTTTTTAAAAGGAACGTTTTGAGTGAGGAACAAAAGTGTTCAATTTGCATTTGTCTCTAAATTTTAACACCTCTGTTCCTCACTCAAAACCTGCCTTTTGGACTTTTTAGAAAGTAAAGAAAAAGGTGCAGTGGTCTCCTTATTTTTTCCAAAGCTCTATAATCCGTATATAATCCAATAACGTTCTACAAACATCTCAAGCGATGGAAACAGGATGCACCTCAGGATGCACCAGAGCTCAATTTCAAGTGTCAAGACAAAGGGTCTTGATAGTAATATAAATATGATTCCGTTTTTTTATTTGTATAATGTCTGGTTTCATTGTTTATTATGTGGTATTTTGTGTAAATGAGGAATCCTCAATTTAATCCATTTTAGAAAGGTAACAAAATGTGCACTACTGTACTATTTTTTCTGACATATTTTCTTCGGTAGCACACACATGTAGGTATGCATGCATGTCCCCTGCAGGGGGCTAAGATTACTGTGTCAGTTGGTTTGAATGTGCACCTCAGGACTGTTCCCTAATTCATCCATTAGCTCCACTGGCTGCAGCACTTTCCTCCGCGTTGGCCTGTAACTAGATCCAGGTAGTGTCTGCTACTCCTCTCCAAACCCCATTGGGGATAAATAAGTGATTTAAGTTGGGGATTCAGTGTTTGTTTTGGTCCTGGCTTCTAATAGCCCTGTGTTGTTCCATTCCCTTATGAAAGTTTGGTAATGCAATTGCAGAGGTAAGATTGCTCTTGCCATATAGCTGAAAATCCAATTAGAGCTAGCTGCAGCTGTTTGCCATTGATTGCACAGAGTGAGAATTTTCATGCTGTTGAAAACAACAAAAGGTAGACTGTGTACTGACAGTGTTTGTGTGAGAAAGGATCAAAGCTATTGCCTGAACTTGGGGTTATCCATAAACAGAATGAATATGTTCCATAACTTAAAAAATAAGTTGTCTGCTCATACTTTATGACAAATATGGGCTTACTGATATTGTGTCAGTTATCGATAACTATGTTTATGTTTATTGCAGGTGATGCCCAATTCAATGAGGCTATGGGTTACCCTATGGTTCAGCAATGGAAAGTGAGGAGCAACCTGTACAAAGTCAAGCTCAGTGCCATCACATTGTCTACAGGTATGGAGTAGACCTACAGTGCCTTGCAGATGTATTCACCCCCTTGGCATTTTTCGTGTTTTGTTGCCTCACAACCTGGAATTAACATGGATTGTTTGAGGATTTGCATCATTTAATTTTTCAGAACAGAACAACTTTGAAGATGTTTTTTTTTTATTGGGAAGCAAACAACAAATAGGACAAAATAACAGAAAAGCTCAATGTGCATAACTATTCACCCCCTAAAGTCAATACTTTGTAGAACCACCTTTTGCGGCAATTGCAGCTCCAAGTCGCTTTGGATAAGTCTCTATGAGCTCGCCACATCTTAGCACTGGGATTTTTACCCATACCTCCTTGCAAAACTGCTCCAGCTCCTTCAAGTTGGATGGTTTGCGCTTGTGAACAGCAATCTTTAAGTCTGACCACAGATTTTCTAATGGATTTAGGTCTGGGCTTTGACTAGGCCATTCCAACACATTTACATTTTTCCACTTTTCTTTAGCAGTGTGTTTGGGGTCATTATCCTGCTGGAAGGTGAACCTCCGTCCTAGCCTCAAATCACACACAGAGTGGTACAGGTTTTGCTCAAGAATATCCCTGTATTTAGCACCATCCATCTTCACCTCAACTCTGACCAGTTACCCAGTCCCAGCTGCTGAAAAACATCCCCACAGCATGATGGTGTTCTTTGGGTGATGTAATGTGTTGGATTTGCGCCAGACAGCGTTTAATTTGATGGCCGAAAAGTTCAATTTTAGTCTCATCAGACCAGAGCACCTTCCTCCATACATTTTGGGAGTCTCCCACATGCCATTTCGCAAACACAAAGCTTGCCATTTTGTTTTTTGCTGAAAGTAATGGCATTCTTCTGGCCACTCTGGTGACAAAGCCTGACTATATAGAGCGTATTACTTATTGTTGTCCTATGTACAGATACTCCACTCTCTGCTGTGGAACTCTGCAGCTCCTCTAGGGTTACCTTAGGTCTCTGTGCTGCCTCTCTGATTAATGCCCTCCTTACCGGGTCCGTGAGTTTTGGTGGGCGGCAGTCTCTTGGGAGGTTTGCTGTTGTGCCATGTTCTTTCCATTTGGTTATGATAGATTTGATGGTGCTCCTGGGGATCAAAGATTTTGATATTTTTTACAACCTAACCCTAACTTCTCAAAAACATTGTCCCTTACTTGTTTGGAGAGTTCCTTGGTCTTCATGGCAGTGTTTGGTTAGTGGCGCCTCTTGCTTAGGTGTTGTAGCCTCTGTGGCCTTTCAAAAAAAGCCAGCTTGCTTCCTTATCATAGTGCATCCTGGTGTCATGTGTCCCCAGATAAGCGATGCACACGCACCCAGCCATCCACGTGCTGTAAAAGGAAGTGTTATTCATCAGACCAAGCCACCTTCTTACAGTGCTTAGTTGTCCTGTTCTGATGCTTACTTGCCCAGTGTAGGCGCTTACAGCAGTGGACGGGTCAGCATGGTCACCTTTCTGACACCTTTCTATCAGTACCAGCATTGACTTTTTCAGCTATTTGAACTATGGTAGCTTGTCTATTTGATGGGAACACACGGGCCAGCCTTTGCTCCCCACGTGCATCAGTGAGCCTTGGCCGTCCATAACCCTGTCGCCGGTTCACCACTTTTCCTTCCTTGGACCACTTTTGATAGGTACTGACCACCGCAGACCACAAGGGCTGCAGTTTTGGAGGTGCTCTGACTCAGTCATCTAGTCATCACAATTTGGCCCTTGTCATTTTTAATACTTCTAACACATAAACTTTGAGGATGTTCCCTTGCTGCCTAATACATCGCACCCACTGACAGGTGCCATGATAACAAGATTATCAGTGTTGTTCACTTCACCTGTCAGTGGTCATAATGATATGGCTGATCAGTGTACTATATATATCAAAGCTATTTTTAGAAAAATATTATTTGCTCGAGAAAATGTCATGTATTTTGCCATGTATTTGACAAGACTTGTACCAAAGTATACAATCCTGTGCATTTACACCATGTATTTAAAACATATATATCTATGTCATTTTATCTCATTTGATGTTAGTACTGTATCCTTCTAAGTTCCATTGACATTTACAATACTGTTCAAAAGTTTGGGGTCACTTGTTTTGAAATGTCCTTGTTTTCATAAGAAATTGTCCATTAAGATAACAATTTGAACGATTTAAGATAATACAGTGTAGACATTATTCATTTTGGAAATTACTATTGTAGCTGGAAACTACAATACTATTGTAGCTGGATTTTTTTATGGAATATCTACATAGGCATACAGAGACCCATTATCAGTCACAATCAGTCAGTCCTGGTTTCCAATGGTACATTGTGTTTGCCAATCTAAGTTTATCATTTGTATTGGCTATGTTATCATTAGAAAACCCTTTGGCAAATATGTTAGCACAGCTAAAAATTGTTGTGCTGATTAAAGAAGCAATTAAACTGTCCCTTAGACTAGTATCTTGAGCATCAGCAATTGTAGTTTCGATTAGAGGCTCAAAAGAGCCAGTAACAAAGAACATTCTTCTGAAACTCATCCGTCTATTGCACTAATATCTTTACAGGACGGTGCAAATTGGCTGAAACCATAATAGAAAGAGGAGTGGGAAGCCCCGTTGCACAGTTGAGCAAGAGGACAAATGCATTAGAGTGTCTTAGTTTGAGAAACAGATGCCTCGCAGGTGTTCAGATGGCAGCTTCATTAAATCAGACCCTCAAAACTCCAGACTCAAGTCACCGTAAACAGTGAGGAGGTGACTCTGGGATGCTGGCCTTCTAGGAGAAGTTCCAAAGAAAAATACATTTCTCAGACTGGCAATTAAAAGAAAAGTTTTAGATGGGTAAAATAACACAGACCCTAGATAGAGGAACATTGGAAAATAAAGTGTTTTGGCCAAAGTCTAAGTTTGATGTGTTCGGATCACAAAGAAAAAGTTGTTGTTTTCCCCTACAACAGGACGATGGCTTAAAACACAGATCCTCTGTAAGAACTATTTAGGGAAGAAGTGGTCAGCTGGTATTCTAGTCTACTCTAATCTATAAGGGGGTGGCTGGCACATCATCAGATCTCAACCCTATTGAGCTGCTGTGGGATTAGCTTGACCAAATGGTACGTAAGTGCCCATCAAGACTATCCAACTTGTGGGGAGGTTCTTTAGAAAGCATTGGCTGAAATCTCTAGATTACCTCAACAAATTGACAACTAGAATGCCAAAGCTCTACATGGCTATAATTGCTGCAAATGGACGATTCTTTAACGAAAGCAAAGATTTTCTTATTCATTTTGTTATATTTCCAATTCCAACTCATTTCATGTATGTTTTCATTGAAAACAAGTGACCCCAAACCTTTGAACGGTGAATGTTCATGAGATATCTCTGTTTTTCTTGTCGCATTATGTACTGGCTTCACAGACACTGGGACTAAGGGCATAGGAGCACAGGGGGACAGGGTGGACACGTCCCCCCTAATGTTAGAAGCAGATAAATCCCCCCCATAATAATAATACAAATTTTTCAAACATTTTATATGCCCCTCCAATATGATGCTCACTCCTACGCCCTTGACTGGGACCGTGCTAGATTATGACTGGGCTTAATCGGTGTCTGCAAAACCATTCCTATGTGTTATTGTGTGTAGAGTTTTGTACAGAAAGTCCATAACACAACAATATTTGGAGAAGGTGAAGGGACCTGTATACTCTCTGAATGTGCTGTGTATCAATGGGAAGATCCTTCATTTATACCTGGAATGTTTTTTATCAGTAGTTATAAATATTTAACAGTATCATTTTCCATTACAATGGACACATTTTGAAAATATAATTTTTTGTAGTTCACAACTGCCTGAAAATCTTATTATCATCGGCCACACCCATATTTGTCCTTCAGACTGTCAGATACTGTATTAAAAACAGAGAGAAAAGACATGAAGTATACAATTCATGAGTTTCCCTGAAATATGACACATTTATTTCACACTTCTCTATTCTTTTCCGAGGCTTCTCGAAGGATATTAAGACTCTTACTTTAGATAGCACCAGGGAGCAGCTGCTGTCCTTCATCCAGCAGTACGGCAGCCATTACGTGTCTGAGGCCCTCTATGGTTCTGAGCTCAGCTGCTCCATCTACTTTCCCAACAAGAAAGCCCAGCAACAGCTCTGGCTACAGTATCAGAAAGGTAAGCAAGGCGATGTGAAAAATGCATATGTCCCAAATACTGCTGTAATCAATGTAGTTCACTATAAATCCCATAGAAAAGGGGCCTATTCTAATGGGTACTACATAACATTCAGGACGATGCAGGTATAAATATGATTCCTCATCTTATAACTGGTTCAAGACACTAAGATAAATCAAAGAGAATAGCATTCATTCCTGCAAGCATTCCTGCCTTGCATTTCCATTTTCTCCCCCAACTAAAAAGGCCCTGCTTTCTCACAGCAACTTCCAGTTTCTGTGCTGCACTGTAGGCAATTCAAAAACATTTACCATAGTGGTTACAGAGTGGTTATTGTTTTTCTTAATTTTTTTATGCAAACAAAGTCAGTGTTCCTACAGCCTATTGGCTGGAAAACACACAACATGCAGATATTTATCAATGATGGATTTATTGCACTTAATAGGTAATCAACATTACAAACATGAAAGTGAGACACACATTACACAGAAACTCATCTAATGTGATAGTTACATATTGTAAAGGTACAGCCTCCCACAAAAGGCAAAACATCTTAAAGACACCAGAGTTTGCTAAACACAGAAAAAGAAAAGAGGACCCCAATATTTACAAATAACAACAAAGAGGAAATAGGCAATTAAATGTAATGAAATACAGACGGATAACCTCCTATTGAACAATCACTGTTCTGAAAGAGACATGAACAGTCTTGTTGATCATCACATTAAAACAAGGACACTTGATTTTTTTTCTTTAAATGTTATGTATTTTTATTGTAAATCATGTAAACGTTAGGTATCTAATCTATGTAGTAATATGTCAGTTAAGTTTGAAATATAGATTGCTAGAGACAGGCTGTTGCATGAATATAGTTACCCACCCATGAAATATAAATCCTTTAATCAGCACATATGGTAAGAAATAAACAACAGTCCCTGAACAAATAACACCTCTTCTGAATTTTAGCAATTAATTTTATTTTTTTTCACTTCAGAATTATAAACAAGGTTCATTGTTATGCAACCTGCGGATATGTAATCGGAAGTTACAGAATAGTAAGAAGGTGCCCCTGGATACTGATTCGAGTTCATTTCATATTTTTCTAGTGGTTAAAGTTAGCCTTGAGGAAAGATGCGCTGATCCTAGATTTGTAGGCTTCACTCATTGGCAGGTTGAAGATGGAGGCCGTGGAAATACAAAATTCCAGTTAGCAACTTTAAAGACATTATATAATAAGCATTCTAATTCACACTTTTTGAGTTTATTTACCACATCATTAGCTTGCTTAGTAACTGTCACACACCATTTGTTTTACAGTATATCATTTGACATACCAGGTTCACATGTTGATTTACATGGTTTCCCCTACCCCGAATGTGACAACAACTAATGCATTATTGCAGACTTTAGTGCAGAGATCCATCAATTCAACTGAGGCAGCGTGAATGGTACATAGATACAGTCTTGGTTCCAGTTTGCCCCTACCCAGTTCCATTTACTTGGGGTCATTGAATGAAATAGTGGCTTATTATGAACTAAACAATGACCGGAGATTAGATCATGGAAGAACAATAGTTGTTTGGAATGCAGCCATTATTATTAAAGTGACATATTGACAGTTTCCTACTGTCTTCACACGCAAGGACACGATATTGGATTTGTAGCGTCTTTCCCTAGCAGGTGGAGGAACGTCTTCTTTGTAGATACGAGTAGACTTTCACACAGTGGTCCCAGCAGTCCAACACCATCAGCTGTCCTTTTTGCGTGACGGCAACACCCACAGGGCAGGTCAGTCCCTCCTGGATGAGCACATTGAAGCCTCCTTCTTTGGGGAATTGCAGGATCTCTTTCCTGCCGCTGTCAGTCACCAGCAGGTCCCCATTGGCATCCACACACATGCCTGTGATGCAACGGAAGTCCTCAGTCTCCGAGAAGAAGTGGCTAAGCTGTTTGCCCAGCTGACCGTCCATGCCCACTGAGCCAATGGAGAAGCCCCCCTCCAGGTGATGCTCATTGTGGCGGTTCTCGATGTTCAGCCCCAACCCTTGGGTGAAGTAAACAGTGCCAGCTGCGTCGCATGTCACAAACTTTGGCCGCACAGCTGAGCATAGGCGGTTGTAGTTGACCACACCTACATTGCGGTCCACTGCCAAGCACCAGAGCTTGCCACCCTCAACATCTGAAACAACAAACTGACCCGAGGGCAATGCAGCAATACCCCAGGGCTTGATTAGCTGGTTCTTGTGGCAGGCCACACAGTGGCCATCAGTAGTGTACACTTTGACTGAGTTGTCATAGTTGTCAGTAACACCGATGAGGCCCTGAGGAGTAATGGCAATAGACAGTGGGATAAGGTTGGGCAGGTCAGCTCCCAAGAAGCTCAGAACAAAGTTGTCTATGCTGCTGGGGTTCCGGCGGATCTCCCTCTGGAATCCTTTGCGGTTAAAGATCTGGATGCGGTAGTTGCCCCGGTCAGCCACCAGGACCTCGCCCTGCGGGGTGACACAGATACTAACCGGCAGGTTGAACATCCCTGGCAGGTTCCCTTTGCAGCCCATCTTCTTTACAAATTGACAGTTCTGTGGCCCAGGGTCTGTCCTGGCCACGGCACCACCGGGCGAAGAGGGTCCCCCTTCATCCATGGACTTGGACTTAAAGCTGCTTGGTGAGGCACACACAGCCTCTTCAAGAGGCATAACCATGTCAATGTCTCTGTACACATCCAGCGGCCCTGCAGCCCTCACCTTCCCACACATGGCACCACCGCCAGACACAACTCCAAACTCCAGCAGCCCTTCCTCCTCATCAGCATTCATGGTGCAAGGCTTGGTGGTTAGCTGAGCCACGCCCAGTGCCTCGGGCTGTTCTATCATAACAAGCTCGGGGTCCTGGAGTTTGAGCAGTGTAGGCAGGTCAAGGCTGCTCAGGTCCAGATCCTCCTCAACGCTGCCTGTTCCGTCCTCCTCCAGCAAGGTAATGTCGCTCTGCTTCACCTGTATGGTGAGGTATTCACAGCGGGATATAACCTGCACCTCGGCTAAGTTCAGCAGGTATGTCTGCTCCTCCAGGATCTGTCCATTCAGCTTTTCCACCTCAGCCAGGGATGCGGCAAAGGCCCGCCGCTGGCGGCCAAGCTCCTCTTGCAGACGCAGCTCAGCCCGGCCATACTCCTGTTGCACAGCTCGATATTTAACCCGCATATTCTTTGCCATACTGTCTATAGCCGCTTTCTTCTTCTGGATGTGGTTTATAGCTTCACGGAGGGATGACTGCTTATTGCTCAGGTCTTTCCGACGCTGCTCAGCGGCCACCCGGATGGGCTGAACAGCATGGCCCTGCTGCTGGTGTCCTTCACCCTTGCAGAGGTTGCAGAGTACTGTATTGCAGTCTAGGCAGTACTGTCGGGGGAGACGGTTGCGGCAGGATTTGCACATTAGTGCGTCAGAGTTGGTGCAAGAGTTGGCACAGTCCAGGATCTTGAGCACAGTGAGGTTGTCTGCCAGCTGGGTGATGCTACTCATACGGGACACCCTGCTGCAAAAGGGGCAGCGCACACCATTGATGGTGCTAGCTAGCAGTTTCTCCAGGCACTGTGTGCACACAGTGTGGCCACACTGCAGGAGCTTGGGACGCAGCTGCTCCTGGTTATAAGTCTCCAGGCAGATCGGGCACTCAAGGACTTCCCGGAGTAGGTCTGGTTCCAGAGCCGGTGAAGCTACCGTCATCATGTTCACACCTGAGTGAACAACATGGATAAAAAATTTGGATTACGAGAATAAAAAAACATTTAAAAAGCTTCAAGCACACATTCCAGACTTTGTTCTTTTGTTGGGGATAGTACAGACCTTAGGCAGTAATGTTCATAATCCCTCACACTGTATAAACAGAATTGTCTCACAACATACTTTGTAGATATATTAAATTCTAAAATGGCTTGATTTTTATTGCTAGCATACATACAAGCATACATTACCAGATGAGATTTGCAGTTAAAGGGGCAATATGTAAGACTTACGGTACTACTAACATTCATACAAGCAAAAATGACCAGGATATATCTACATTCAATGTTATAAGTTAACTATCTTAAGTTTATTACATTTATTAAAATCTGTTCTTGAGAAAGGTCCCAAGAAATGTCTACGTCAGACTCATGTTCTTGAACCGCAGAATTTTTCGCACCTATGTTGTATTAATGATGAATCCCATTGTCCTCATATATTAAAAGCCCATGCCAGTTACCTAATTAGCATAGGTAAACACCTAACCAATCCCCATAAAAGGGCATGAGATCGTAGGGTCGTGTGCACGCAGAAAAATAAAATGAGCCGTTAAAAATGCCCAAACCAAAATCTGAAGACGCTGGAGTCCCGGACTGGAAACTTCAAAGACCTCCATTAGTTCTGAAGTAGAGGAACCGTGAAAGAAAATGAACAACAAACGGGCAGTCACATTCAGTAGCGTCAGTAGTGGATATCAAATAACAACAAATAGAATGCATTGAATGCTACAAATCTGATGCCCAAAAAAGATTGCCAAACAAAGTGGTATAAGAAAGTATGTAAATCATTCTAAAAAAAATAAAATATTACGAGATATTTTTGTAATTTCAAACATTATGTATTATAAAATTGTAGAATTGAAGAAAACACTATTTGGCACCAACATGTTAGCACTCAAATGTGCCTAACTGTGCTCTTGAGTAAGGGGAATTCTGTACCCTAAGAACAAATTCCAAATAAGAAAACATTGGTGAATGTCAAAGTCTTCATAGAAACGGTGTTTTATGTAGGAATTTCTTAAAAACAATTTTGTGAAAAAGGTCCAATATGTTTCTACTAAATGTATCTAAGTGCCTAAGATATTCCCTATTGAAATGTTCTCGCCTGGTCAGTCGATCAGTTTGTATTGACTTGTAATCTCGCCGTAAGACATTTCCAGTACTATCCTTCCCAGCCAAAACCACATTTGACTAGCTAGTACAAATTCGGGTCTCGTCGGTAAGGGAAAACAAGGTAGAGACAAGTCACGTTATTGTTTAGAGGCAGGATTCTGCCCTTTTAATGTTTTAAGCCAATGTTTAAAAAACAAAACACAATTTTTGCGAGTGCTTCAGATATTTCCCATTGAAACTTTCTTGCACATCTGTCTTTCTATTTGCATTGACTAGTAGTCTCCTCATACTTACTTTAGGCTCTCACAGTATTATCCCCTCTAAACCAACCTGGTCAAGCAAATACTATTCCGGTCTTGTAAGGGTAGAGGACATAAGTTGTCTTGTGAACATGATTCTATATTGCTCCTTCAAAAATCTACCCTTATGGAAAATGCTGTTTTTGTTTATGTAAAGGCTTAAGACAAATCATATTAAACCGTTTTTCAGTTTTCCCCCTGAATTTCTCTGGTGCGCACCATACAAGCAATACTTTGTGGAACAATTTTTTTTCTTGGATTACAGCAATATATCTATTTGGTCATTTCTCCAACCTAGCACACTTGCATCTTGCAGTTTTAGCCCACTCTTGCTTGGAGAAGATTTCATGCTCAGTCAAATTACATGGTTATCTCCTGTCCCCAGTTCACAGAAGAAAAAACTCACAATAACCTGTTTGCATAAGTGTGCACCCTTAAACTAATACTTTGTTGAAGCACCTTTTGATTTTATTACAGCACTCAGTCTTTTTGGGTAGGAGTGTATTTGCATGGCACATCTTGACATGGCAATATTTGCCCACTCTTCTTTGCAAAAGCGCTCCAAATCTGTCAGATTGCAAGGACATCTCCTGTGCACAGCTGTCCTCAGATCCCCCCACAGTTGTTCAATTGGATTCAGGTCTGGGCTCTTGCTGGGCCATTCCAAAATGTTAATATTCTTCTGGTGAAGCCATGCTTTTGTGGATTTGGATGTGTGCTTTGGGTCGTGGTCGTGCTGAAAGGTGAACTTCAGCTTTTTAATGGATGCTTGAAGGTTTTGTGCCAAAATGGCCTGGTATTTGGAACTGTTCATAATTCCCTCCACCCTGACTAAAGGCCCGGCTCCAGCTAAAGAAAAACGGACCCAAAGCTTGATGCTGCCACCACCATGCTTCACTATGGTGTTCTTTGGGTGATGTGCAGTGTTGTTTTTGCATCAAACATACATTTTGGAATTATGGCTGAAAAGTTCAACCTTGGTTTCATCAGACCATAACACATTTTCTCATGTGCTTTTGGGAGACATGATAATTGTTTTTGCAAACTTCAGCCAGGCTTGAATGTTTTTCTTTCTAAGAAAAGGTTTCCGTCTTGCCACCCTACCCGATAGCCAATTCAAATGAAGAATACAGAAGATTGTTGTCACATGTAGCACACAGCCAGTACTTGTAATGTTGCTGTAGGCCTCTTGGAAGCCTCCCTGACCAGTTTTCTTCTCGTCTTTTCATCAATTTTGGAGGGACTTACAGTTCTTGGTAATGTCTCTGTTGTTCCATATTTTCTCCCCTGGACGACTGTTTTCCATGGTATATCTAATGTTTTGGAAATTATTATTTCTTACCCTTCTCCTGAGTGATATCTTTCAACAGTGAGATCCCTCTGATGCTTTGGAAGCTCTCTGTGGACCATGGCTTTTGCTCTGAGATGCAACTAAGAAAATGTCAGGAAAATCCTACTAGAACACCTGCACTTTGTGATTAATCAGAGTCACTTTAAATGATGGCAGGTGTCTAATGACATATTTAACATGAGATTGAATGTGATTGGTTAATTTTGAACACAGCCGCATCCCCAGTTATAAGAGGGTGTGCACACTTATGCAACCAGGTTATTGTAAGATTGTTATTTTTCATTTTCCACTGCGAAGATTTCAGTTTGTTTTTAAATTGTTCACATTGTAGGTAACATTAAGTGGAAACATTTCTGACATGATTTATCTTTGTCTCATTCTTTAACATCACAAAAACCTGGCATTTTAACAGGGGTGTCTAGACTTTTTATATCCACTGTACCTTTGGGGCACAATTCGTTTTCCTTTGATCTAGCTAGTAATGTAATCTCTTCCTATTTTTTTAAAGGTATCTGAAAAGTAATCATAAACATCAACAACAGTCATTTTAACAAGAATAAAATGCTTCGCTACAACAAATACAAGTATCGGACTTGGGGTATAACATTTTGAAACCAAGTGGCTTTTCCAGTTTTCCTCAAAGTTACATTGTACCCAATCTAAAAGATTCTAAACCAATGGAAGCCTAAGTGCTACTCATGCCCATGAGGTTGTGGTCTTATGAACCAAGGTCCAATTGCTTCTGATGAATCTTAGGTCAGGCCTTTGGCTGAAAACAAGAAAGAACTGGCTTAAATGAAGGCACTATAAAGTCAATAGCATCGAAGGAAGCCCTGCTAGGCCTATATTATTAAGCTATCTGCATCAGATGCAGAGGTGTGGCCCATTTTAGTGGTTCCAAATTCCCACTTGAATTTAGCTACAATTATTTTATTTTTATGTCAGCATTTGAAGACTTCTAACTTTACATGAGTTGCATTAGTATATGTGTATTGTATTTTAACAGTATCTGTCCATGGTTGTGAAAAAAGTATCCTTCCATGCCGTTTTAAAATCTGTTGAGATGGTGTATTGTTTTCATTGATGTTTATGCGTTTATGAAATGATGCAAACAAATTGAGTTTGGCTGGTGTGCAAGTCAGCAGGATGAATTAATACTGTTCTATGCCCTTTGTCTACTGTCATTGCCTTGTGCTACAATAAGCCAGATATTTCTACAGTCCGGTTGTATGTTAGCGTATTATTAACATAAAGTGGAAATACTACTAGTGCCCAGCTGACTGCATGAAATATATGTTGCCAGCAATAGGCTATTTTTGTCCAGCATCATTAGTAGCCAAAAAACTAATATTCTCACAGTTGCACATACCAATAAATATTTAAACATATTCGCTTCCCAAAACTCATTCATAACCAAACCAATCAAAAAAAATAAACATATTTAGGCAAGGCATGCACACAAGCTGTGTCAATTGGACATAAAGCACAAGGTCACATATTTTTATACTGCCCAAACCTGGTAACTATTTTGAGAGTACTCGAACTAAGCAGTAAAAAGACAGTCTTAGTTGGTTAACTCTTCTGTCAGCAACTGTAGTCCAAACGTCGAACACAACCAATGAACTTCAGCAACAATTATAGTTCAGTAAGAACTTGCTAGGAAATGTTAACTCGCAAAAGTCAACATTCATGCACAAAGTACCAACACACTATCGTTTTTTGGCATACACATTTACAAATTTTGTTGGCTACATCATGTCCTGTGGAAAGCAGTTGCTTATCTCCCAACTAGTCGAAATTTTAAATGTCATTAATTTCTGCATAAATAGATGTTTAAGAAACGGATTAAATATTAATAAAAAATAATAATACTGTACCAGTAATAAGTTTGGACATTTGAGTGGTACTCAAAGTATTGACATAAAAACCTGTTTCCGACCTAATTTACTACCTTCGATTACGCCACTAACCTTACTCACAGTGTTTTTCCTGATGTTGCTAACTGCCAATAGACTACACAAAGTTCCTTATTGAAACTATATGAGAAGAAAAATTATATTACAAAAAAAACAAACCAGCAGAATGGCTTTATTCTGATAAACAATTTGAACTATATCTAGCCAAAATTGTTTGCACAAATATCCTGTATCTCAAATGTCCCAAAAGATGCATTTAATTATTATGAACAATACAATAAATAAATTGAACAATAAACAATGTGTGCTTTATAACTGAAATAAGAGTGATCAGCAGCTTTTACATTACTAGTGATGAAACTAAAAATGCATATTGGACTAAATCCAGGTTGCCTGCGGTCTCATTTCCATTTCCTCTGCATTCTCATCTGTTCCATTCTATCCTTTATCCGTGTCACCATCGATACTCACCCCCATCCTTGCCTAGTAAAGTAAGGTGTACACTTGTTATTATAAGTGACTGTGCATTGCCTTGTAAATATATTATTTATGAATTTCTTGAAATGAATAAGGTCACTGAGGTTCATAGTTCCTTATGTAACCACATGTCATCCTGTATTTAGCTAGCACAGTAATAGCTAAAGTAAAGAACATAATTTAATTCAGACGGTCTCCTTTTTTGCTGGGGCTTATTTAAAAACAAATCAAATCAAAAACAGATAACATTTGTCTTGCACCTGACATTGTATGAATGACTAGCTAGTCTGGTAAAATGGTAGTGCTAACTAAGCGTGCTTTGCCTAAATATCTATGTTTCTATGTAACTGAAGATACAATTGCGGCATCAACACGGATACATCCAAATGAGGTGAGAATGATGTATAAGTTGACCCTAACCATGGCTTGATAGCTAGTTAATGATGTCAAGCAAACAAACTGCCAGTTCTTTGAAATTAAGGTTCTCCAGTGACTGAGATACTCTGCAACTTTGGTGCACAAATGTTTTTCACACTGCTGGTTGATTGTCTGGTTTGAGCCAAGAATGCTCTATGTTCCTCAAGCTGGCCATGCATACAGCACAACAAGCTCAATATCCATAAGAACAGTTTTCCAACCCACCAGATTGTGTATATACCAAGCACATGTGATTCATGTATCTAACAAAATCAGTCCAGATTTGTGTATTTTTTTTGTTATTATATATTTTTTCCTTGGGGGCAATGTCTAAAATAGGCTACATTTTAAAATGTGCTTTTTATAATTCAACAGGGGAATAAATAATAACAATAAATCAATACGACTCAAGAAAAAAATGCATCATACTAAAAAGTATTAGTTTGGAAATCAGCTTTCTTACAGCAATTGGCAAGTACGATTATTAAATTAACCGACTGCTGGACTAAATTTGATCAATTCCGTATAGTGGAATATTTACCCTAGCCATCACATTTTTTATGAAATGCAATGTAGGCAACAGAACATTTAATAACGGAACCCTCCTGTGAATGCCAAACAAGTGTCTCTCTCAAATTAAAATCCAAAAAGTATTTTGGCAGCATAGTGCAGCCATTCTTATGCCTTTTGTTGGTGTTGGATGGATGAGGACAACGTGGACTTTCACTTCTTTATTTGGATAGAGCAAATCATATCAGATCACTAACATAAACTATGAGACAGGTATAATTTTAGCCGACCTTGACCAGAATAACCTTTTTTTATAGATTTATCTAATCTAAAAATACATGATGCAGAAGTTTTGGGCATGTTACAAAAATTCCTGTGCATGTATGCACTGTCCCCCCTAAAAGAGACTTTGCCCCCTATCCATGAATCTCTAGTGACATCTCTAAACATTATATCTCAAGAAGATCTGAATGCATTCACACATGAATATGACAACTGAGAATAAATGGTTACCAGGATATTATAAAAAATAATGATTTACAAATGTATTCTGTGATTTTTTTGTTGTTCTATTACAATGTTTTTTTTCTACATTTGTAGCACGTGATATTTGCACCCTCAGGCAGCAATGCGTTAAAAACAGACCCAATACTGTTGTGGACATCACTGCATGTGCTCAGGAACACCTCCGAAAACTATTGTCTGTGAACACAGTACATCACTGCATCCACAAGTTAAAACTCTTCCATGCAAAGAAGAAACCATATATAAATTAGATCCAGAAATGCTACTGCCTGCTCTGGGGCCAAGATCATTTAAGATTGACTAAGGCGCAGTGGAAACCTGTCCTGTGGTCTGACGAAGAAACATGAAACATTTTTGGGAATCATGGCACGTCCTCTGGGATAAAAAGGAGAGGGATACTCCGGCTTCTTATCAGCGCACGGTTCAAAAGCCAGTATCCATGATGGTGTGGGTTTGCATTAGTGCACATGGCATTGGTGACTTGCACATCTTTGAAGACACCATTGATGCTCAACAATATATACAGGTTTCGGAGCAACATGTGCTGCCATCCAGGCACCAGCTTTTTCAGAGAAGGCCTTTCTTATTTCAGCAAGGCATTGCCAAACCACATTCTGCATGTATTATAACAGCATGGCCCCACTGCAAAAGAGTGGTTGCTAAACTGTCCTGTTTGCTGTCACCCATAAAAAATATTTGTTGCATTATGAAACGAAAAGCACGACAAAGGACTCCCTGAACTGTTGATCAGCTGGAATCCTATATCAAACAAGAATGGGAATACATTTCACTTTCAAAACTACAGAAATTGGTCTCCTCAGTTCCCAACACTAACAGAGTATTGTTAAAAGAAAAGTTGAAAAGCGGTAAACATGCTCCTGTCCCAAATTTTTTGAAATGTGCAGCTAGCATCAAAATTAAAATGGGTGTGTATTTTTTCAAAAACAATAACAATAACTGAGGAATGTTGTCTTTGTAGAATTTTCTATTAAAATAGAGACACATCAGTTGCACATCATTGCATTGTTTTCAAATGCATTATAGTCAGCGTCCCAACTTTTTTGGAAAAGGAATTGTATATCAAAGGAATGGATTACCCCTTTATGCAGACATACAGTTCGGTGTATTAGGCTATGTGAATGCATAACCGTCAATAACGCTGTTGTTGCAAACGAATCTGTTGTTGCAATCGAATCCGTTGTTTCTGTGCTGTCAATATCAACTAAATGTTAACTGTGTTGTTAGCTAGTTACCGTTAGCATAACACTGATTAATCCAGCGGTCACAACCAAGTTCAATGCAAATGATAACCACATCTCCATTTTGAGACGACGCATCTCTGCACAGTTGTTGCCAAAGCAAATATATATAAACTGAATAATGGATCATATCGTTACATGGTGCTGCGTTGATCCCAGCACGAGCTAATGCTAGCCCATTTGGACAGTGCAGGCCTCCCCAAATCGCGATGTGACTTTCACTTTGTGGCAGCCTGATAAGAATGATGAAGTCAAGCAATACTTATCATAATGATCTACGTTTATTCGGTTGACATCCTGATGTTGCATACTAGCTTACCTTAGTTTGAATATCAGGTCTGTCTGTTGTGTGGTGTTGCTGCTACAGCTTCTACAGGGAGACTGCGGCGCAGACGTAAACGCCAGCAAACACTTTTCCCCACCGCATCTATTTTCATTGGCTCATGCTTCTGATGCCGTTAGGCACTCGCGAATTGGTTGGCAGTTTATTGCAGTAGTTATGCAAAATGTATGTATTCATTTATTAGGCTATTTTGCTAAATGAAGTATGTTACTATAATGTGTGAAATATTTTTGTATGATATTGTAAGTTTGTTTATTTCTACAATACACTATCTCTAGTTTTAGCATTGAAATTTGTGCATTCCTCATTTTTTAATGTTGGAAAGTCTTAGTACTGTAATAATTATACTATACACTTGTGTTGTTAATATGACTCTTTCTTGATATTCATCATAAATTAATGTGGGCCATTTGAGAGAAATTCTGGCTTTTTGAAGACTGGCATTATATGTAACATAATCCTCTTAAACTTGTAACAATATATACAGTATTATTGTATGCACATGAATATAAACATTAAGAAAACATCCTATTCTTTGAAATATGAAAAGCATTGATCTCTGACAGTAAGCCTACAAATAAATACCAGCATGGGCAGATGACTGTATGCAGCTGTTGCAACACATGATGGTGGTACATATGAATAAAAGGTTGACAACCTCTGATTGCAGGAAAATAAAAACATCTTAATTTTTTCATAGGTAATCAGTCAGGGTAAAATAAATAAACAAATAATAAAATGCTTTTTGAGACATGTTTACTTGAGTTTTCCCCTTTCCACCAATCTTTAAATATAATACATTAACCTGGCCACTAGATGTCAGAAACGGTCTAATCATTACAAAATCAATGTTTAGCCTGCCATGGCAAACAGCGTGGTTATCAAAAGTGCAGTTCCCGGGAAAAAAATTTAATATCTTCACATTTATATCAGTTAAAAGTTTCATTTTAAATCATTTAATATTCCAAAGACAAATTTATAATGGAATCATAATGTTTATCTACTGATAACTAGAAGGTAAATTCAAATGAGAAATTAATCTACAGCACCTGCTACAAAATGTACAGTAGGCTGTGTTTGCTTTTAGGCTATGCATTAAAATGTTTTAATCTCTAAACCTTCCCAGTAAGCTTTTAATATCTTCTCAGCGTATTAAGCCATTTGAAATCCAATAGGCTTTTAACTCACAAAACAGAAACCTTTTGTGTTGTTGCTATAATTGTGGTGAAGCCATGCCATATTGATGTCAGTGGCATTTAGTAAACATGAGTCATCTGCGCTTGCCTAAAGAACAGTCTACATATATTCAGACTGTTATGTCACCCAGAGCAATTCAAACAGAGAATATAAACTATAGACGAGTGCATGTGGCTAGTCACTTTAGACTACTGAGATGCATACTTTGCTCTTTCTGTCTAACCTCCTCATCCTCAGTGTGTATTTTATTGACATATCCCCATGTACTTGTATTTTCACAAAGAAAATGTATAAATCCACAAACGTATAGGCAATATGATCTTGGTATAACCTAGAGTTATTAAAAATATCAGATTGCACATTAAAACAGTCCTCAATAGAGATTTTATGTGGAATAATAACAATGCCAACACCAAAACTATCTGACAACATCTGCATGAAATTAGCACTGAGATAAGACACTATGTTGATGTTGCCAGGGCAACGATCATGACCAGAGGGTGGTAGCCTCTAAAGAATATACTGTCTCCACAAAGGCTCATTATTTAGAGGGGGGGAGGAGATGCAGTTGTTTGGGAGATCATTCCGCAAATAGTTTCACAGTCTGGCTTACAAACTGCCCAATTATAAAACACAACATATCCTCTACTAGTCTACCAAGGCATATTAAGCTACCTAATTATGCATTTGCTGTAGAATCCAGACAACATGTTTTATTAATCAGTTGTAATCCTACTCCACACTTGTAATTAAAGCATAACTGATTTGTGTCATATATACTGTCGGTTGTCTGCCTGGAATCTCAGTGTATTCCATTAAACCTATCAGACTGGATCACAAAGGGGACTGTATTCCGTTTTCATCGATCAATCACATACAAATGTTGGGATTAACATAAACTGTCATAAGTAAGGGTTATAGCCGTACGGATGGAATTTAAGGTAAATGGAAGAGGGAACGGTGTATCGTGGCTAGCTGTGATGTTCACAGTCCTGCAAAGCCTGCAGTAAACCTGAGATAATCACAGGGCTTTATTGTTAAGGCAAAGTGACGACAGCTCCTTTCTGTGTCTGTGTTGACTCAAGGAGTGCGTGTAATTGGGCTCTTAGGACCACCGCCTGAGCCTGTTTACATAGGATGTGGAGGAGAATATCCCTCCCCTCCCCTTTCACTACTTCACACTCTCTCTCTGCTCTGCAGCTGGGCTGTGTTCACAAGCCTATTATCAAGCTACACATACTACACTGTCAGATGACGTATATCTCACACACTGTATGTGTAGGATGAAATAGGGAATTTATTGACTGTCACACCTCTCTCTCCGTATTTTATATTTTCACATAAGAAGTGGCGATTCCCTTTCTGTGTGGTAGTGTAATTTCTATTTTTGTGTGCACAGTTATCTCAGAATGCTGTCAGTGACTGTTCCTCTCATTCTGATAATATCCTGATAATTTGCACTTATAGTTTTGCTTTTTCATCAACTGCTCCTGTGTAAACTATTCTCACAGATATTCCCGTAGCTTAAAATGTTTTTGTTTGAGCACTGTCCTTAGCTGGACTTTTAAAGATCTGTAAAGAAAGAAAGCAAGACCAGGGATTTTAAGAAAACCGTGCTACTGTGCTAATTTGGTTCACAAACAGTATATGCTTTTTGCTTAGTAAAATATTCTGCTGCTCAGTTCCAATATATTGGCATGGATCGTATTAAATAAATAATTTCAATACATTTACAATAAATCTGGTTCGAATTTCTCTACTTTGAAGTATGTCACATGGGTTGTCACCTGTATTTCACCAGTATTACTACAAGTGTTTGGCATTTGGTTAGGGGGTAGAAAGCTAACACATCTGCATGCTATTGTGTGCATCGCATTGGTCCCCATCTCAGGCTCTCTTGGGGTCCTCCTCCCCCTGTTGATTCAGCTTTAGCTAGAAGTGTGAATGGTTGTTTGTGGATTGCTCTGAAATTCGAGAGAACCTATAATCCTCATTAACTTACACAATGAGACACTTTGGCTAGATTTCATTCACTCATATTTTTTGTTTCATGTTATAACAGACAAATACCTAAAATCCAGAAGGCAAACTACACAACAACATTTTTACCTGCAGGTTCCTACTCGACAATGCTAAAAAGAAATAGTAAGTAAAATGGCTAACAATGGCAATTAGTACATAATCCGTTGAGCTAAAATCTGTTTTACACGATGATGGCCAGACCCAGTTCTCTGCATTTTAGAATGAGGTTTAAGAGAAGAATGGTGTTGACCTATCGTCAGTTAACAGCATTCTCACATAGATACAAAGATTTGGGGTCACTTTGAAATGTCCCATTTTTTTTAAGAAAAGCAAAACATTTTGTCAATTCAAATAAGCCACAGCTCTGCCAGGACCCACCTAGACCAAACCAACACCTATGTTCGAATGCTGGTCATAGACTAGCATTCAACACGGTCAGACCCTCTAGACTGGTGAAAACTGGACTTTAGACTTCCTAACCAACAGACCCCAGTCTGTCAGGTTAGACATCTTTACCTGTTCCACCCTGATACTGAACTCTGGTGTTCCACAAGGCTGCGTGCTGAGCTCCCTCCTGTACTCCCACGACTTCACCCACGACTGAGTTCCTTTACACAGCTCCAACATCATTGTCAAGTTCGCAGACGAAACCATGGTGGTAGACCGCTTCAGTGACAATAATGAGTCAGCCTACAGGGAGGAGGTCAAGTGCTTGGCGGCATGGTGCGACAGCTTGCTCTCAATGCAAAGAAATCCAAGGAGCACATTATGGATAACAGGAAGTCTAAAGGCTGCAGTCACACTCCTGTTCTAATCGATGGCCCTTCTGGGTGTCCACATCTGAAATGACCTTTCCTGGTCCCTCAACACCTTTGCCCTGGTCAAAAATGCACTGCAGTGTCTGTAGTTCTTGAGGAAGTTGAAGAAGGCCCGTCTGTCTTCCAAGATCTTTGTGAACATGAAAACCACCCAGCACGTCACAGGTACACAGCTCCCAGCCATTGTAGATCTCCAGCACAAGCAGTGTCTGCATAGGGCAAGCGGCATCACCAGGGACCCCTCACACCCATCCCACAATCTGTTTGCCCTCCTCCCATCAGATAGATGGTACAGGTCTCTCCATTCTTGCACTAGTAGGCTCAGGTTTCTTTCCATATGTGGTAACCCTGCTGACTTCTGTGAGTTCCCATCACTAACTATGCCCACACTCTGCACTAATGAACTAGTCTGATAAGATTTTTCAGTTCATGTGTCATTGCTGCTATTCCTGTATTTCATTTGCTCATGCCGACTTGCACCTCAAACTTGCACCTTAACCCTGCCCTCACTGCACATTGCACATTTAGAACTGCCACCGTACTTGCATTTTCATTTGTTACACATCTACCTTGGGAATCTCATTGCTGCCATCCCTGCATTTCAGTTGCACATGCTACTTTAGTCCTTCAATTTACTCCTTCTATCTGCATGTCTGGTGCAAATAGAGGCTACATTTTGTTGTACTGTACTTGTACTGTTCAATGATAATCTTATCTAATAACATCCGATTGATCAGAAAAACATTGTGGACATTCTTAATTTTGGAAATTACTATTATAGCTGGAAAAGGCTGATATTTTTATGCAATAATTGGAGCCAATTTCCTCATATAACAATACAATGACCCAAGGCACAGCTACAAACTGTGCAATAACTATTTAGGGAAGAAGCAGTCAGCTGGTATTCTGTTCATAATAGAGTGGCCAGCACAGTCACCGGATCTATATCTCTATTGAGCTGTTGTGGGAGCAGCTTGACCATATGTGAGAAGTGCCAAAAAAAACAATCCAACATGTGGGAGGTGCTTCAGGAAGTATGTGGTGCAATCTCTTGAGATTACCCAACAAATTGACAACTACAATGCCAATGGTCTGCAAGGCTGTAATTGCTGCAAATAGCAGATTCTTGACTAAAGCAGTATGAAGGGCACAATTATTATTTATATAAAAAATTATTATTTCTCACTTTGTCAATTATATTTCTGGGGTGTGATGTCAGTCTCCTTCAATAAAATAACAATGATGTCTGTATTGACATCCACCACTTCTTAGCTCAAGTTCTTATTGGGAATGGAATCTGGACTGGAATTTGTCTCATAAAAACTGATTTCAACTCAATCTTGAAGATTTTTTTTATTTTGTTGTATAATCCACTTCCTTTGTATCGGTCTGTTCATAAAACACTATGTTTCAAAATACATTGCAAATGCAGACAGTGTTTCCGTAACAAAATGGTGATTGAGGAATATGATTATAATAAAGAATAAAGACACTTTTTGAACAAAAGCAGCTTTTGGAAAACCAATGTAGATCAAGTCATTGTAAAGAAAATAAGCTGTTTCACCTTTTGTTTGCTTGGTTTCACTGCCAGAAATTTTCACATATGTACCTAGAGTAGATCACACTGGTAAACACCACGTGCACATTTAACACACTTATACCAAAACAATTAAATTAACATACATTTACCATTAGAAATGACTGTTTACATTGACAATTTCCTTTTAAAAAGTTAATACTATGCAAGGTTACTTGGGAAAAATGCTAACATTAATGTACTTTTACCAATAGATATAAGAATTCAGACAACCTCTCCTTCCCCTAAATCTGGTCGTTCTGTGAAAGATGCCAATGTTTGTTGCAAACTAACCATGTTAAAACATTAGGCATTGTACAGTGGATAACTAGCAACACTTCAAAAAAATCATACATTTGCCAATGAGGAAATGTGTTGTTTTGTCTGCCCTCAATAGAAAGTACAATAAATCCAAATGGCTGATTGGGGCAGCAATGTGAAACTCCACCGTCACACTGATTGCATGCTGTGATTCAGGTGAAGACAGGTGAATTGGAAGAATTGAGTTTGGAAGTTTGGAAAGAGTCGATGGAGCTGATTGAGTAACTCGGTGTCCAGCGCAGGGGTTCTGTATATGGTAGTGAAAAGTGATTTAGCAGCCAGCCTTGATTCAAACTTTTAAATAACAAACATACACATGTCATTTTTTTGTGTAAATGTATATTTGGTCACTAGTTAACCAGGAGCGGAGGCCTAATTTTGGCCAGTTAATTAATCAGATTTAAGTCAAGTTTTACAGGCAAATCGCATCTACTTTATGGTCAGTAATTTTTTGACTGATTGCCTTTGAAGCGAGGGACCTATCATTAAGTAGTCCAATTTTGCTGTGCAGAATGTTATACCTGTTTTTGCCGGACTGCAGAAGCGGAGCTGGCCAAGAAAAGTGAATGTCTCTGACTGGCTACCATTTGCTAAATAGCGAAATGTTAAGAGACACAATGGGTATCGAATCCAGCCAGGGACAAAGCTAATTTCGATTAGTTGAAGATAAACTAAAATTTCACTGGCCTGAAGCTTTCACAAGTTACACACAGCAAGCTAAAACGAAAACAATTTATGGTTATGTTGCAATGGGCAAACTGCTACGGACATGTCTAACATCAAATTTCACATAAACTATTGGACTCAGGTTAGAAACACACTGCTCTCACAGAGGAAGATAAGTTTTAAATAAGGGCAACAAAACATATTTCTTTTTCCTAACTCATTTGCTTGATAGAACCTTGTGTACAGTAACTACACAAAAAACTAACAACAAAAATATAATATGTAAAATGAAAAAAAAGTACCTCAATGTTATACTGCTATACACATCTGCTTGGTTTAGTGCTCAGAGCAGCAGTCACTACAGACAAGGTGAGTTTGCCTCCAGCCGAGTCTATGCTGTTGCGGCTGATGAAATACAGGTGCATCTAAAAAAAAATGATATTGTGGAAAAATATATTCTAGATTCTTTACACATACTTTTAAACATTTCAAGCCCTTTTTGTTTCAATATGGATGATTACGTCTTACAAATCCATTACCTCAAAATATTAGAATAAAATATAATACAGACGTGAGAAGAGCTGAAAAGAGGTCTAATTAGCGAATTAACTCAAAACACCTAAAATGGTTTCCTAAATATGTTAATTAATGCACTCAGTACTTGCTCTGGGCTCTTTTTGCTTGAATTACTTCATCAATGCGCCGTGGCATGGAGGCAATCAGCCTGTGGCACTACTGAGGTGTTATGGAAGCCCATATTGTTTTGACAGGGGCATTCAGCTCGTCTTTGTTGTTGGGTCTGATCTATTTCATTTTCATCTTGACTATACCCCATAGAATTACAAAGGGGTTTAGGTCTGATGGGTTTGCTGTCCAATCAAGCACAGTAATGACATGGGCAGCAAACTGGTTACAAGTTGTTTTGGCACTATGGGCAGGTGCCAAGTCCTGCTGGAAAAGGAATTCAGCAACTCCATAAAGCTTGTCAGCAGATGGGAGCATAAAGTGCTCTAAAATCACTGGTAGACTGCTACAATTACTCTGGACTTGATAAAACACCATGGAAGAACACCAGCAGATGACATTGCACCCCAAATCATCACTATGGAAACGTCACACTGGACTTCAAGCAACTTGGATTCTGTGCCTCTCCACTCTCCAGACTCTGGAACCTTGATTTCCAAATGAAAGTCAGAATGTATTTTAGTCTGAGGAGAGGATTTTGGACCTCTGAGCAGTGGTAAAGTAATTTTTCTCCTTTGCCCAGGTAAGATGCTTCTGACATTTTCTCTGTTTCAGGAGTGGCTTGACACTAGGAATGTGACACTTGTAGCCCATTTCCTAGACACATCGGTGCGTTGTGGCTCTTGATGCACTGACTCTTGCCTCAGTCCACTCCTTGTGAAGCTCCCCCAAGTTCTTGAATCGGCTTTGCTTGACAATCCTCTCAAGGCTGCGGTCATCCCTGTTGCTTCTGCACCTTTTCCTACCACACTTTTCCCTTCCAGTCAACTTTCCATGAATACGCTTTGATACAGCACTCTGTGAACAGCCAGGCCTTTCAGCAATGACCTTCTGTGGCTTACCCTCCTTGTGGAGGGTGTCAGTGAGCGTCTTCTGGATAACTGTCTAGTCAGCAGTCTTCCCCATGATTGTGGTTTGTGTACTGAACCAGAATGAGAGATTTAAGGCTCAGGGAGTTAATTAGCTGATTAGAGCTCTTTTCTGTATTGTACATTTTATATTCTAATATTTTGAGGTAATGGATTTTTTATTTCCATGAGCTGTAAATCGTACTCATCAAGTTTGAAACAAAAAAGTCTTGAATTGTATGTTTCAATTTCCTGCTAGTTTACACTGTTATTTAAATTACTGCCATATTTGCCATTTCTACATTTTCAAATACTGCCCAGATTGTTGCTATATCAATTATTCTCCCCAGATTGCTGCTAGTTTACAGTACTCCTTTTATTCTAAACTGCTGCAAGTGTGCAGGGTTATGTATATTGTTGTTTTATTTTATTATAACTTTCTGTCTAGTTATATTTTTGCTTATATACAGTTGTGCAAAAAAGTATTTAGTCAGCCACCAATTGTGCAAGTTCTTCCACTTAAAAAGAAAAGAGAGGCCTCTAATTTTCATCATAGGCACACTTCAACTATGAGAGACAAAATGCGGGAAAAAAATCCAGAAAATCAGATTGTAGGATTTTTAATGAATTTATTGTATTTGAAAATAAGTATTTGGTCAATAACAAAAGTTCATCTCAATACTTTGTTATACACCCTTTGTTGGCAATGACAGAGGTCAAACGTTTTCTGTAAGTCTTCACAAGGTTTTCACACACTGTTGCTGGTATTTTGGCCCATTCCTCCATGCAGATCTCCTCTAGAGCAGTGATGTTTTGGGGCAGTCGCTGGGCAACACAGACATTCAACTCCCTCCAAAGATTTTCTATGGGGTTGGGATCTGGTGACTGGCTAGGCCACTCCAGGACCTTGAAATGCTTCTAACGAAGCCACTCCTTTTGTTGCCCGGGCGGTGTGTTTAAGATCATTGTCATGCTGAAAGACCCAGCCACATTTCATCTTCAATGCCCTTGCTGATGGAAGCAGGTTTTCACTCAAAATCTCATGATACATGGCCTCATTCATTCTGTCCTTTACACGGATCAGTCGTCCTGATCCCTTTGCAGAAAAACTGCCCCAAAGCATGATGTTTCCACCCCCATGCCTCACAGTAGGTATGGTGTTCTTTGGATGTAACTCAGCATTCTTTCTCATCCAAACACGACAAGTTGAGTTTTTACCAAAAAGTTATATTTTGGTTTCATCTGACCATATGACATTCTCCTAATCCTCTTCTGGATCATCCAAATGCTCTCTAGCAAACCTCAGACAGGTCTGGTCATGTACTGGCTTAAGCAGGGGGACACGTCTGACACTGCAGGATTTGAGTCCCTGGCGGCGTAGTGTGTTACTGATGGTAGCCTTTGTTACTTTGGTCCCAGCTCTCTGCAGGTCATTCACTAGTTCCCCCCCGTGTGGTTCTGGGATTTTTGCTCACCGTTTTTGTGATCATTTTGACCCCACGGGGTCAGATCTTGCGTGGAGCCCCGGATCGAGGGAGATTATCAGTGGTCTTGTATGTCTTCCATTTTCCTATAATTGCTCCCACAGTTGATTTCTTCACACCAAGCTGCTTACCTATTGCAGAGTCAGTCTTCCCAGTCTGGTGCAGGTCTACAATTTTGTTTCTGGTGTCCTTTGACAGCTCGTTGGCCTTGGCCATAGTGGAGTTTTGAGTGTGACTGTTTGAAGTGGTGGACAGGTGTCTTTTATACTGATAACAAGTTCAAACAGGTGCCATTAATACAGGTAACGAGTGGAGGACAGAGAAGCCTCTTAAAGAAGATGTTACAGGTCTGTGAGAGACAGAAATCTTGCTTGTTTGTAGGTGACCAAATACTTATTTTACCGAGGAATTTACCAATAAATTCATTAAAAATCCTTCAGTGTGATTCTCTTGCACAATTGGTGGCTGACTAAATACTTTTTTGCCCCACTGTACTCTTCCTAACTCTCACTATGTAGTGATTGGGTGCCATGTCACAAGATTTTCATTGTGCAGGATGTTGCCATGTTGCATTTGACAAATAAACCCCGGAACTTGAGCTTTATGTGTAACTAGAATATATGAAAGTGTTACTTTTTTATTTGAATGTCAGAAAGAAATATTCAAGATATTCAATTTTTTTGTAGTGCACATGTACATTTACGTGGTGAAAAACAAACAACAACAATAAATTCAATTGATTGACAAACAAGTAGTATACATCTTTTTCCTACAAACGGTGTTCTTAGAGTTGCATACAGTTAGTCCTACTGTTTTAATAGAACATGCAAATATAGTTCTCTGAACACAAATCCTTATGAAAATCTAAAAATAATAATTTGACGGGCACTGTAATCATTATAGGCACTATATAGCCTACAGTACACCTACAGTAATCAGTTTCTAATTTATTGTGTAAAAGTTACATTTTGATATGGAAATGGCATTCCATATATTTTTGGATTATTTGCATTATATATATTTATGGATTAGCACTGGTACAGAGTATTAACCACTTCTCCCAACAAACCTGGTATTGACCCATAAATAACTTCTCTTCAAACCCCCTCCCTTGTTCACCACAATCACTACTACTACTACTACCCAAACTAACCTTGCCTAGTTTTTCTTTCTCGTCTTTGTTTATGACCGAAATGCAGGAGGGCTTTAATCTAGATTGCTATGGTGAACATCACCTTATTTTACTTTGCTCAAACTAGATTTAGGCACAGTCATAGTCTCTGAAGGAAAACTAAAATGACCACTCTGACTATGGTAGTGTCAGACCCCTGTTAAGCTACGTGATGGAAAAATATAATGCCTGACCTGCACCCTCTCATGATGAGATTACACGAGTTTGTCTCCCGTATGTCACTTTACAGCAGGTCAGGCTTGTTTTTTTGTGTGTGATTCACAGAAAGAGAGACATATATCTACAAACTCAATGTCCTGTGACACAGCCAGAACTTAATTTTCAATAACTTCATACATCTTTCTAGATAATTTACTAACTTTAAAAACTGATATGGTCAGGCATTTGTAGTTCAAAGTATTCTGTAGTGACAGTCGTTTTTTTACGGATTTATCTTCATTTTGTCCCTTGATTCATTTTGATTATAAATGAAATAACAAACACAGTATTGTAGCTTATACTTAATTTATCTGTAATTTCTAGCCAAAAATGCTATGTTGTCCATGGTCAACCTTCTTACATGTTGTCCGTTGTCAAAATACATTCAATGACATTCTGGTAGATTTGAAAGACTGTGACTAACAATTATAAAATGAGTTTCTGGATGCTGACCAGCGTTCCAAACCATGTTGTATTGCTAATCATAAACATACCAATGTCTGCTAACATTTCAGCAGAAGCAAGAGGGTCCTCTAAAACCAACAGAAACATAGTAGTTCATTTTTAAATTTTACTTTTCTATTAAAAGATGTGACTTAAATAAGTGATTGCAACTGGACACTATTGCTTTTTATGCTTATTAATAAGCCATTAACATAGTTAGTACCACCTCTGTTTAAGAGAGTCTAAACTTAAAATATATATGTTTTTCTTTTTTTGCAAAACTCTCATATTGTTTTTGTTTACTATTTTTTTGGCCAACTGGTGTCAGTTTGGAAAACAGACAGTAGTTAATACAGTTACATAGACAATGTGACTTTTTGGTTTTTAGGCAACCTCTAAACACTCATGGACATAATCAACACTTACATAAAAATACTGTATTTGTTTGTATTTTATAAAACTAAACTATTTTATACAAAACTAAAGTAAATTTGCCATAGATTACCTGGTACTTCCTAAAATAAGGTTAAAGAAAATTTGGTAAACCTACTGTAACTA
This sequence comes from Esox niger, assembly GCA_016801105.1. Lineage (NCBI taxonomy): Eukaryota > Metazoa > Chordata > Actinopteri > Esociformes > Esocidae > Esox > Esox niger. The sequence continues at coordinate 1,181 of JACXGJ010001134.1, read as the reverse complement.
TGCAACCTTACTCCCACCCACTTCACAGGTGGGATATTAATGTTTTTCCCTTGCCATCATAATTGCTCTCTCTCTTTACCCCATATTCTTGTCTTCATCTCACAGAGGTGACAGACCAGGGCAGCAGGAGGGAGCTCAAGTCAATGCCCTTCATCAGCTACCTGTCCGGGCTGCTGAAGACCCAGCTGCTTACAGAGGACCTAGTGAATGGTGTGGAGATCCGCTGTGAGGAGAAGGGTAGTTGCCCCTTGGCCTGCCATCTTTGCCGCCAGACAGGTCATGAGCAGCCCTTACCCATCCCTGTCTTGCTGGAGGTCACCCGCATTGTGCCTCTGTACAGCCTGGTGCCAGACAACATCACCAAGGAGGTGAGGAAATATCAATAGAGTCAATGATGGGTAAAAGGTTATAGTTTGATGTAGAAGACACTTCACAAAAGCAATATTGGAAAGATAGGAGTCAGTGGAAGGTCAGTGTAGCACCTTCCTCAGAGAGATTGTTTGTTTGTTTTAAATTCTATAAATACTAATTCAGATAAAAATATATATTTTTTCCAAATGAGGTTTAGACAAAATAGCAGCACACCATGTTCACAGATATAGGATTACATTATTAAATAACTAAGTATGGAGAGATGGGTGGCAGTGGAGAAAAAGACTGAAAGGGTCCTTGAATATGGTGTACTGTCTCTTGCTGATTTGGGCCCATGTCATCAAAATTACTTGCTTTCATACTTTCATGGCTACCTAAGGAATAAATCCACTTATAGACTGCACATATAAACAATATTTTACACTTCCATCCTAAAAGGGAATGTTTAAAAAGATATAGTGTTAAGCCCATCTGTAACTTGACATGATAATTATAGATTGTAGATGTAGTTACCAAAAATCCCCTTAGGTGGAGTAAGAGGGTTGACTTTCACTATTCAAAAGATACAGACGTAGAGAATGAAAGAAGGTGATGTCATGATTTTCTCCTCTTGTGGGGATAATTGTAGTCTGCATGCATGCGTGTGTGATTGTGTATAATTTGATGGATTACAGTTCTCTCAGACGCACAGACTTAACTGTATTGTTTTCTTACGACCGTGTTGTTGTTTTAGGTTTTTTCCTTGAGAAGAGCCATTGGTTATTACTGTAGATACTGGAAGTCAGTCGTGGTTGGAATCTCATCCCTAA